>PVIJ01009814.1:44834-64464 GCA_004024925.1 Scalopus aquaticus | reverse complement strand
TGATTGGTCTGTTTAGGTGGTTCTATTTCTTCTTTGTCTAGTTTTGGGTGATTGTATAGTTTTAGGAATTTGCCCATATCCTCTAGGTTGTTATACTTGTTTCCGTATAGCTGTTTATAGTAATCTCTGATTTTTTTTTTTTTTTTGCTGTGTCCGTTGTGATTTCTCCTGTTTCATTTATGATCCTATTTATTTGTGTTTTCTCTCGTTTTTTTCTTTGTAAGCCTGGCTAGTGGTTTGTCTATTTTGTTTATTTTTTCAAAGAACCAGCTTTTGGTTTCGTTAATCTTCTGGATTGTTTTTTTTTATTTCCATTTCATTTAGTTCTGTTTTGATTTTTATTATTTCCTTTCTTAAACTGTCTTTTGGGATATTTTGTTGTTCATTTTCTAGTTCTTTGAGATGTGAGATTAAATTGTTTCTTTGGGTTGTTTCTTGTTTCTTGATGTGAGCTTGTAATGCTATATATTTTCCTCTTATTACTGCTTTTGCTGTGTCCCAGACGTTCTGAAAAGTTGTGTCCTCATGTCGTTCAGTTCTAGATATTTTTTAATTTCTTCTTTGATCTCTTCGTTGATCCATTGGTTTTCCAGTAATGTGGGTTTCAGTCTTCATGAGGTGAGGAGGTTTCTTTTTTCCTTTTTATGTTTTATTTCCAGTTTGACTCCTTTATGATCGGAGAAGAAGGCTGGTATGATTTTGATCTTAGTGTATCTGTTGAGGTTTGTTTTGTGACCTAATATGTGATCGATCCTGGAGTATGTTCCGTGCGCACTTGAGAAAAATGTGTATTCAATTTTTCGGGGGTGAAGTGATCGATAGATATCTGTTAATGCCATGTGGTCTAGGTCCTTATTTAGAGCTTTAATGTCCTTGGTTACTTTTTGTCTTCTTGATCTGTCCAATAGAGAAAGTGGGGTGTTGAAGTCCCCTACTATGTATGTATTTTCTTTAATGTCTGTTTTCAGGGATGATAATAATTGTCTGATATATTTTGGTGCTCCTTCATTTGGGGAGTATATGTTGATGATTGTTATATCCTCCTGTTTTATTTTCCCCTTTATCATGATGTAGTGACCAGCTTTGTCTTTTTTTACCTTTTTAAGTTTGAAGGCTATTTTATCTGATATAAGTATAGCTGTTCCTGCCTTCTTTCTTGGTCCATTTGCTTGTAGGATTGTTTTCCATCTTTTAACTATTAATCTCTGTTTATCTTTCGTAATTAAATGTGTTTCTTGTAGACAGCAGAAGGTTGGGTTCTCTTTTATGATCCATCTTGCTATGGTGTGTCTTTTAATTGGTGTGTTTAGTCCATTTACATTTAGAGTTAATATTGATATACTGTCATCCATATTTGCCTTTTTTATTTTTATTTTTTTTTACCTTTTTGTGATTCTAGTCCTTACCTAATTCCGTATTTCCTGGTCTTTCCTCTGTTGGTTTTGTCTTCATGGTTTCTTGTAGTAAGTTTTGGAGTGGGGGTTTGGTAGTGATGAATTTCTGTAGTTTCTGTTTGTCAGAGAAGGTCCATGTTCTTTATTCATAGAGGAAGGAGAGCTTTGCGGGGTAGATTATTTTTGGTTGACATTTGTTGGCATGTAGTATATTACATATGTCTCTCCATTCTCTTCTTGCCTTTAATGTTTCTTCAGAGAAATCTGATGTCAGCCTGATTGGCTTTCCTTTGTAGGTTATTTGTTTCTTTGTCCTCGTCATTTTCAATATATTTTCCTTGTCTTGAATTCTTGATAGTTTTACTATCATATGTCTTGCTGTTTTTTTCCTTTCATTGTAATGATTTGGAGATCTTCTGGCTTCCTGTATGTCGATTTTTGTTTCCTTTTTCATGTTTGGAAAGTTCTCTTCAGTTATCTCCTTGAGAAGTTTCTCCGTTCCTTTGTCTCTCTCCTCTCCTTCTGGGATTCCTATGATTCTGATGTTTCCTTTTCTCATGGTGTCAGATAGTTCCTGAAGCTTTTCCTTATTCTTCTTCCTTTGTTTTTCTTTTTCCTTTTCTGTCTTGGTTCTTTCAGTATCTTTATCTTGCAGAGTGCTTATTCTTTCCTCCATGTGTTTTAATCTACTTTTATGGCTCTCTACTAATGTTTGTAAATCCTCCATTTCCTTCATTTTCTTCTTTATGGATTCATTCTCGTTTTCCAGTACTTCATTTATATTCCTCAGTTCTTTGTTCTTTTCATTTAATTCTATTATTTTTTTATTATGGCAATTCTGAATTCTTTATCTGCTAGGCAGATGTAATCTTCTATGTCCATATTATTGGGTTCTGAAGAGGGATTTTCTTTCTGTGGTGTATTGTTTTGAGGGTCATTTGTAATTTTTTTCTTTCTGTTGTTGGCCTTCTGCTTTGCTCTGATCATTGCATTCCTGTGCTGTTGGTGCCAGCAGGCATGGTTCTTGGTTCTACTTGCTGAGGAGTGTTTGTTGTTTCCTAGTGTCTGAGTTGCCTGGGCTGTGGCTGGGTATCTCCCGGATTTTCTTTTTTCTCTGTTGAATTTCTGTGTTTTTGTGGCGTGTCTCCAATGTGTTTCCAGTTCCGGGTGGAATTAGGGTAGAAAAAGGGGTGGTGGTTTGTAGTTAAAAAAAAAAAAAAAAAAAAAAATATATATATATATATATATATATATAGTAATAATAATAATAAAAAATTAAAGTAGAAAAAAAATAAAAAAGGTATTGGGTAGATGTAAGCTTGGGGAGAGTTTTGTAGTCCTTTTGCTTTTAGGTTTTGGAGGTTCCGGGTAGGCCCCCTGCTAGGGTTCAACCCCCCTTTCCAGTGTCAGATGTTGCTGTTGTCCTACTATCGCTGCTGTTGTTTTATAGTTGCTAGTAGTCTTTCTGTTCATATTCTCTCCGCCCCCCTTTTTATTTTTCTTCTTCCCCTCAGTGTTTGCCTGGGGGTTATCCCTGCCCCTGTGGTTATGTCTGGTGGGGAGGGGTCGAGAGGTCCTGATCTTAAGTTTCTTTTCTGCTGCTTGGGCCCCACTTCTCCACAAGGGGGTGCAGGGGTGGAGGTTGTGGGCAGCTGTTGGTGTCCACCTACGTTCTGGGGGGCCACTGTGCAACCTCCTAGAAGTTGGGTGTGGGGCCATGGCAGGGGGTGGGGGGAGCTCTATTTTCCTTTCTGTAGCCCTCCTGTGTGCCAAGATGCAGACACTTTGTGGAGAAGGGTGTGGTTGGAGACAGTTCCAGCAGGAGCCTGTATCCTGGGTCAGGTTACCTCCAGTCATGTTAGAGAAAAGTAGAGTTCTCTAACATCAGCTCTTGGTGTGAGGTTACAGAGTAGGGAGGAGATTGTTTGAGGTGGTCTCTGCAGTTTTTCTGGCTAGACCAGTTTCTCAGGCCAATATATCACCTAGCAACCAGTGAGGGATTAGGACCCCATGGGGTGCTGGCAGTTTGTCTTCCCCACTAAGATGTTACCTAGCCCCAGGTGGGGGATGGAAAGCAGCTTTCCTGCACTTCAGAGCTGCCACACAGGGAAGAGAGGGGACTTTTGGGGTAGAGGAGTGGGGGTCGTGCTCCCTTTAGTTGGTCAGAGCCCTCCGACCCCACCACGGTTTCTAACCTTGTATTCAGTCGTGCTCCGTAAAGCTGGTTTGTCCGCCTCTCCTTTCTTTTGTTCCTCCGTGTGGGGTTTGGTGTCTTTTCTCTTCTTTTTACTCCGACTTTTCGGTTTATCTTTAAGTCTAAAGCATCCACAGGGATGATTGTATTGTGTAGGGCATCCAGTTATCCTGAGATTGGCTCTCAAAATTAGGGATTTTTCTGTCCATAAATCTATATTTTGTGGGAGAGCCTAATCCTAGCGTCTGTTCGCTGCCATGTTTTGGGGGCATCCTCTACCCCTTTTTAAATGCTGGGATGCATGAAGGTTAACTCATATTTTGCAGGTAGGGAGATAGAAATATAGAGATATGCCCTGCCGATGGTCATTTCCAAAATGAAGTACTCTAAATAGCATGTCCCACAGTGTGGGACGTGTTAAAGTTTTTAACAGCTGTAAAAAACTTCATGAGAAAAATTGTGCACAGATTCAATAGCTGTTATTACTTAAGATGATGTCTCCATGTAAAAGAAAACAATAGCTATCAGTGCTGGAATATGCAGGCGTGAGAGTGGCCCAGTGGTCTGAAATTTGGAAAACCTGCCTTTCCAGTTTTTGCCAGCAGAAACTGGCCTCCTAACTGGGGGTGGCTCCTCAGAAGCTCACTGCTTGTTAGGGGCTCATAGACCTGACCGACAGGCGGGCCAGCGAAATGGGTACATGGTCCCATCGGCCTGAAGAACTGAATGCTGCCTCCCTTTCTTCTTGTCTGTACAGAGGTTTTTCCTCCAGGAGAGCCCTGCTTCCTATGTCCAGGAGCTGAAGGACCCGAGCAACGCGATCGTTGTGGAACAGGCCACCTTGTCCTGGAGAAGGACCTGCCTGGGTGTTGTCAATGGAGGGCTGGAGCTGGAGGGGAACGGACATGCCCCCGAGGGGATTCCTGGGGCTCAGCCACCGCCTGGAGTCCCCAGAGCAGAGGACACAAGGGGCAGCCTGGGCCCAGAGTTGTGCAAGATCAACCTGGTAGTCTCAAAGGTAGCCTTCCCAGGCGTGCAGGCCCCGCCAGCTGCCAGGTTTCTGGGCCGGAGGCTAGGAGCCAGGCCATGCGGATCACTTCCTTAGCTAATAACTGTCCTCTCCAAATGCTCTTTAAAATGCAAATTTTTCTTGGAGGGCAAATACAGGAAGTCTTTTATACTTCACTGTGAATGGATTGAATTTCTAAAACTGTTTTGTAATAGCAAGATCCAGAATGGTAAGCTGTGTGCTTGTTCTGGGAGGGACCCAGGACACAGAAAGGAGAAGGGGAGGGAGAGTCAACTAACTTTTATTAATTTCCGAGTATGTGCTAAGCACTGTCCTGCATGTTGTAATTTGGGTCCTGTGAGAACTCCCCTACCAGCCCCTGCTCTAATGTCAGCAAGGCCTCCTTTCCTGCTTGCTCCTTCAACCTTACTCCTCTCTGTGCTCTGATGATATGAAGTAAACAGATTAATATCTAATGATAACACAGAGATTGAACTACACCTAATGAGATATATATGTATATAAATAAATAGATGTGACTATCAATAGTAGTAGATTATAACATCTAACATCCATAACCCAGTCACACATTCTATCTTGGCAATCACCTCAGTCCCAGTCCTATGGCTTTAAATTCCATCTCTGTGCTATTTCCTCTAGCCTTGAAATCTCCTTTGAGCTTCAGACTCACCTGTCTATTTTAGTATCCCCACTTAAGTACCTATGAGCCTTTCAAAAGAAACAAAGCCAGAAATAACTCTCTTTGATCCCCCTCCCTAAGTCTTCCACTTTACCACCATCCTTCCTGCACTTTAGAATCTGGAAGTTAAGTGTGATTCCTTCCCCTTCCTTCCACCACTGCCATCCCAGGAGACCTGTCACTTGCTCCCCTTCTCTCCCAAATCCAGCCACCTTTCACCATGGCCCCTCCACTGCCCTGGCCCCAGCTACCAGTGTGCCTACCCAGCTCCTCTAATGATTTCCTTCCTAGTCTCTCTGCTTCCATATTTGTCCTTTTGCAATTCTCTACACGCAGTGAACAGATAGATCTTTCTACAACATAACCAACTCAACCAAACCGATTCATGACTTCCCACTGATCTTAGGAAAGGGCCCACATTTCCTCCAGTGTCCTTCATGCACTTCTGACCTTTTCCCCCATCCCTTCTCTCTGCACCCACACTAACACTCTTACAGCTCTGTGATGGTCAACTCAGTTCCTGCCTCAGGTCCTTTGCACCTGCTATTTCCACAGCCTGGAAAATTGTTGGTCTAGATCTTTTTGTGTCTTGATCCTGTCATTCAGATCTCAGCTGCAAGACAGCTGCTAAGGAGCCTTCTCTGGCCAACTCATCTGAAATTGCTTTAACCCCCAACTATCATAGTAGCCAATTTCATTTTACTTATATCTTTTATCACCATCTGATATTATTTGTTTATTAATTTCCTGGTTTGTATACCCCCCCAGTAGAATGTCAGCTATGAAGATCAGTTCTTCTCATTTTTTATTGGTGCATAGAAAAGAACTCAAATGACTGTTTGATAGATGAGTGAACAAGTGAATGAATGTATGCATGAATTCTGCTTCATTATCATTTTAAACATGAACAAACTGAGATTCAGATTTGTTGCTCAGGATTATAGAGCTGAGTAGACATCAACTGGAGTTGGGCTTTCTTGCCTCAGAGGCCCATCTGCCCACAAATTCCTCTCCATCTCTCCCGGTGCTTCCCTTTTTTGAGATTGCCCCATCCCAGCTCTGCCTGCTGAACCCAGAACTCCGCTGGAGCTTTGCTTGTCTGAGGGACACTGGGCTGTATGATTTTGTTTCCTATTTGTCATTTTCTGCTCAGACGCTAGGCCTGCTGAATGAGTGGGAGGGTTGTACAGTCCTAACTCCGTCCTCCTTGGCTTTGCAGGGGATGATGTTAGGAGTCTGTGGCAACACGGGGAGCGGCAAGAGCAGCCTGCTCTCAGCCTTGTTGGGGGAGGTAAGTGACACGTGGCCCGGTGATGATCTTTCTTGTTGGTTTTATGTGTATTTTAAAACTTACTGGGGCCTCCCTGGTGGCGCAGCTGTGGAGCTGTCTGCAGTGTGCGATGCGAATTCGACGCCCAGCCGGGGAGAATCCCACATGGTGCGGCAGACCTCTCCTGCCTCCCCCGCTGCTCCCCTCAGCAGTGTGTTTCTGATCTGCCTGTTCTGCTCCCCGCTCTGTCTCTGGTGAACCCTCTCGCCGCCCCACGCTTCTGGCATGTACCCCAGCTTGTATGTATAAATAAATAAATCTTAAAAAAAAATAAAATCCTTACTGTACAGAAAAGCAGGAAGATCATTACAGTAGACACCCAGATATCCACCAGCCAGACTCAACAGTTGATAACATTCATATATTTGCCTCCTCCATATAGTTATGTATTTTGTAGAACTATTTTACTTTATAGACACTGTGCCCTTTTCCCCACTAAGTACTTCATCATGATGTCGAAAGAATAAGGACATTTCCCATCTGACCATGGTGTCGTCCTCACACCTGACATTAGTAGTAATTCTGTCTGCTTCTCATCCCAAGTTGCCTAACCCAGGGATAGAAGAAGATGACCCAGAACTTTCCATCTACGTGAAGAGAATGGGAACAATGCTTGCTGGGGGAAGGGGTTGGAGAGATAAGAGAAAAGTAAAGGATGATTTTCTTCTATCCAAGCCTTGCATTCAGTGTCACAGGAAGTGGTCAGACTTAACTCCAGCTGCCTCCCCTCGTTCTCAGGGCTGTTTCCTCAGACTCATGGGGGGGTCTACAGAACCTTGTCACAAGGTCCAGGTATATAGACCTTGCTGGGCCTCGGAGGCCGTGGGACCCTGGGCTCTGTGGCTGCCGAGCCAGGCAGTGCTTGCCCTGGCTTGGCCTGGTCCTGAGGCTGTCCTTACTCCCCTGCAGATGCACTTGCTGGAGGGCTCAGTGGGGGTGCACAGAAGCCTGGCCTATGTCCCCCAGCAGTCCTGGATCATCGGGGCCAGCATCAGGGAGAATATCCTCATGGGATGCCAGTTCGACCAGGCCCGGTAACCTTCTGGGAGGGCAGGGAGGGACATGGGGTGTGTGATTGCTTTGGGGAGGGGCCCCTAACTGCTACTAGTAATTTTATAGCTGCTAACACTTGCTGGGGTGTGCTTTTATGCGTCACTCTATTTCTACCTCATTGTGAAAGAAAGATGCTTATCATATCCATTTTCTAGATGAATCAGTGGAGGTCCCATGAGGTGAAATATTAATTTGCCCAAGGTCACAGCTGGGAGGATGTGATAGGGCCACCATTTAAACTCAGTTGATTTCAGGGAACTTCACTTTTAAGTGTTAGGTTCAAAATAACCCTCCCTCTCTAAAAATGTTCCTCTGAAATTTCTTTTGTATTAATTTGTTCCTTAAATTCCTAAGACTAAAGGCAAAGCAAATGGGGTGTGGAGGTTATACTGTGTAGAGGGGATGGGTTCATGGCTCGTGGGCCACCCACTCCCAACCCTGCGCCCCCTTGCCCTGTGCCCCCTCTGCCTCCTAGGGGCCTGGGCTTGGCTCCCTGAGGCACACCCTGGGTAATCTCGAGCGAAGTCTATTCAGTGGAGGATCCAAGGAAAACTGCCCCAAATGTTGCATCCGTGCTTCCAGCTATGGTTGGACTCTGGCCTCCTTTTCTTAATTTTGCCATCTGCAACGCTGTGGGCGAGGGGCTGGAGCCGAGCACCCTGCCCTTCCAGCTGCTCCTCCTGGGAGCTCCTCAACTCGGGTCCACCGCCAGCACCTGGGAACCCTGCTTGCCCACCACCACCCTGCCTGCTTCTCTTTCCCAGGTGCCAAATTCTCCCCAAATCTCCCAAGTCAGTGTAATGACATCATGGAACATGCATCCAGGGGACCTGACGCCCCCTCTCTGATTCCTTCCCCTCTTACTGGTCCCTGGACAACTGTCTTCTCAATATCTCATGTGTTCTTGCCTCTCCCCTTCTTTGCCATCTGCCCTGCAGGCCCAGGCTGTGTCCTCAGGCCTGAGCTGTCCCCATTGCCCCTTTCCTGAGTCCTCGTCCCTGTTTTTTTCCGGCTCTGCTCTCCCTGTGCATGGCTTCCAGGGCAGTTTCTGCAACACAACTCCCACCCCCACACTGCTCTGTTTGCAGCCTGATAAGGCTCACAGGGCGAGGTTTAGACTAACTTGAAAAATAAAAACTCACCAACTCTGACTCAGCCAATCCACTTGCTAGGTATTTGATGCAAAAATTCACCCATAAATACAAAGACCCACACATAAGAATGTTCACACAACATTGTTCAAAGTAGCAAGAGATTAGAAACAACCCTGACTGTCCAGCACTAGGATACCGGAAACGTAAGAAACTGTAATAGGGACCATGCCCAAGGAAAGCAACTGAGGCTCAAAAATGCCAGGTTTGGGGCCTCCCTGGTGGCTCAGGGTTAAGTCTCTGCCATTGCCAGTGTTTGGTCCCCGGCCAGGGAGCTGACCCACATGGCGCAGCAGACCTCTCCTGCCTCGCCCGCTGCTCCCCTCAGCAGAGTATCTCAGTAGATCCACCTGTTCTGCTCCCCACTCTGTCTTTGGTGAATCCTCTCATCCCCCACACCTCTGGTCTCCACCCCAGCTCTTATGTGCATAAATAAATAAAATAAATCTTTAAAAAAAAATGCCAGGTTACCTTGCTTTATGGTGTATCTTCTTTATGTTCTGCTCTAATAGCAAGTGTACATGTTAGATTAAAAGAAATGAAAGAAGGAAGGGAATGAAAAAAAAATCCTCCAGTGGTTTACCCTTAAGCACAAGATCAAGTCTAAATTGCTTTGCATGGGATGCAAGACTCCCTTCCACACCTGGGAAGGTCGGACGGCCTGCGGTCCTCCTGTCCCTACAACTCCGTGTCCTTCCCAGGTACCTCCAGGTGCTTGACTGCTGCTCCCTGACACGGGACCTGGAAAATATGCCCTTTGGAGACAGGACTGAGGTGAGCGGGAGGCAAGCGGCCCTGGCTCTGTCGTGCTGAGGCCTGAGCAGCGGGGTTCTGGGGCTCTCAGGCTGCCTCGTGGAAGGCGGCTCTTTCCACTACAGCAGGAGTGTCCCCCTGGGCCACTCCCCCTACCAACTTTTGCAGCTCTGTCCTGGTGGAACAGTTGCGCTTGTGCAAACAGTTTTAGACAAGCCAGGTCCGATGGTCCTGCAAGTCGACCATAGTCATTGGAGACCTAAAGTGGAGTATAACAGGAGACTGCGCGCTTCCTTGGAAATGAATGCTTGCTCTAATGATCTGAATAGTTAAAGGTTTAATATGGCTTTCAAGATATTAATAGATTTAGAAAAATTGTATGTAATTAGGAGTAAAAATATTTAAATGAACTTGCAACTAGTTTTTTCATCCTCTACTAAACAATATTTGAAAATCATTTTTTAAGTGTCGGGGTGTCAAATCATGAGGAGCGTGTACTGAGGGGTTCAGTCAGTCACCTGTGCCCACCTGGCTGTTTCAAGCACGCCAGCCTGGGCTCATCCTCGGACCCGTCACCTTTGCTTGCCTGTCCGCAGATCGGAGAGCGGGGCCTCAACCTCTCCGGGGGGCAGAGGCAGCGCATCAGCCTGGCCCGCGCAGTCTACTCTGACCGTGAGCTCTACCTGCTGGACGACCCCCTGTCGGCGGTGGACGCCGAGGTGGGGAAGCGCGTCTTCGAGCAGTGCATCAAGAAGACGCTCCGGGGGAAGACGGTTGTCCTGGTGACGCACCAGCTCCAGGTGACCGCCCTCCTGGCCTTGAGTGTTGGGTAATGTAGATTCTCAAGTCCTGCCGCTTCAGAGTGAGATTCCATAAGATCTTCTCAGCGCTACCCCTTCACCTCAGACTAGGCCCCCCAGACTTGAGAAGTGTTGTAAGGAACTTGGACTGCCTCTGCTTTCCACTTGGAGAAGACAGGCTGGCAAAGGATCTCTGCGGCTGGTAAAAGTTGAAATCAAATTTTAAGGCTCTGTTTATCTTCAAAATTGTATGGGTGGGCTCCTGCTTTTGAAGTTATAAAAAAAAAGAGAGAAAAATTCCCTCATAGCCAAATTTCCTAGGGCTGACATTCTTAATAAGTGCCCAGAACTCCCTCTTTCCCTAGATATTTATATTTTCAGACTTGGCTTTGGGCTCCCCACGTTACTATTGTTGCTCTTATTATTATTATTATTATTATTATTATTATTATTATTATTATTATTATTTACTCTTCTGTTTTGGTCTTTCTATTTTTTGTCTTACATTTTTAAAAATATTTTTTGTCTTAAAATATGTCTTAAAATATTTAAGACATAAAGAAGTTATAGGAAATAATCTAATGAAAACCCAGGTACCTACCACCGGGATGAAACAATAAATTGAGATTCTTGCAGTTACAGTTCACTTCCTGCCCCCTGCTCCTCTCTCTCTCTTACTCACTGTCCCAGGAATGGCTTCCTGCTTTGACAACGTATCTCTGCATCTGTAGACATGATAAAGTGATACAATTTAAAGTTAAATCTTTTTTTTTTAAATCTTATTTTATTTTATTTATTTATGCATACAAGAAATGAGGTGCAGGCCAGAGATGCATGGGAAGGGTGAGTGGATTCACCAGAGACAGAGTGGGGAGCAGAACAGGAGGATCAACTGAAGTACACTGCTGAGGGGAGCAATGGATGAGGCAGGAGAGGTCTGCTGCATCCTGTGGGTCAGCTCCTTGGCTGGGGATTGAACTCGTGCCACAGTAGCTGCCCATAGCTTCATAGTGCTGAGACTTAACCCCTTGTGCCATCAGGGAGGCCCAATTTAAAGATATATCTTTAAACTTTATATAACTCACACTTTAGCTTACCTATTCTTTGCTAATTTCCATTTTCCACTAAACCTTCTGTTTTGAGGTCGTCCATGTTGATGCCTGTACCTGTGTTTACTTGGCTGTGGTTTGGTGTTCCCACATCTGACTATGCCGGAGTTTCTTCTGTGAGGGTGGATATTTAGGTTGTCTCCTGCTTCTCCCTGTTACCAAAAACTGCTTCAGTGTACAGCCTTCTACCTGTGTCTTAATGTACACATTTGAGAGTTTTCTTAGAAGAGTTTTAAGAGTCAAATGTTGGTTCAAAATTCTTCAGGAATCTCCAGATATTGTCAAATGGAAAGTAAGTGTGCGGACCTATGGTCCCACCCAAAAATTTTACGACAGTTCCCTCCGTCACCATTTATCACTAGCATGGGTTGTCCAACATAGATCTTTGCCAACCTGATGGTCAAGTGACATTTTATCTTGCTTTAAATTTACATTTTTCCTTTTCCATAATGAAGCTGAACATCTTTTCATGTGCTTACTGAAGACCTTATTTCTTCTGACCCTTTAGTATTTAGAGTTTTGTGACCAGATCATTTTACTAGAAGATGGGAAAATCTGTGAAAAAGGAATTCACAGTGAGTTAATGCAGAAAAGGGGGCAATATGCCAGACTCGTCCAGAAGATGCTCAAGAAAGCCACACAGGTGATTTCCACCCCACCATACCCCCACTTCCCGTGGGATGGAGCCCCCGCTGCATCCACAGTGTGTGCTTTCTCCTCAGGACGGGCTGCAGGACACAGCAAAGACAGTGGAAGAGCCACAGGTGGAAACTCAGGCCCAGGTTCCCTCCCCGGAAGAGCCTGTTGGTGAAAATGCTGGTAATGGTATTGAGAACCATGGTGAGAATGTCTGAGCCTGCCCATGCCCTGGGGCTCCTGGCATTTCCTCCTGGACCCCAGAGTTGCTGTACCCCTCCTGTCTGGGATCCTAGACGTCACACACATAGGTTACAGCTCCAAGTAGTTGAGGGCAGTGCGGTGTGGACTGTGCTGCTCAGGAGGCCTGAAGGATCCAGAAAATGAGTGTCATTGGGGACACAGTGGAAAGCATGGAATAGTCAGGAAGGGGAGATCTTGGGCCTGGAGCAGCCCAGCTTAAAACTTAGCCAGGCATCCATTTGGTCATTCATTACACATTGGCTGAGAACGAGTATTTTGAAATCAGAAATGACTTTGGCTCAGTTCCTGATGTCCAGAAACTCATGACCTTGCTCTGTTTTTACACAGGGTAGAACAGAAAGCTCCTTTTTTAAAGCCACACAAATTTTGTATTTGAGTCCCCACTCTGTTGCTTAGAAAGTTGTGTCACCTTGGCCAAGCAATTTAACCTCTCTGGGCCCTCATGGCAGATGAGGTCCTAGAGCTTATTTTGTAGGATTCTAGTAGATATTAGATGAGGTCATGTATAGGGAGCCTCTAGAACAGTCCCTAGGGCATCGTAGGCTCTTATTGCTAAGAGTCTTCAGCTGCAAAGATTAGAAACTTATTTGGGCAGAAAAAAAAATGAATTGGCAGGAAAGGCTCTAGTTCACAGAATGAAAGGAACTTAAGGGTCTAAGTAATAGGAATGAGTATATAATTTTTTTCCTTTCTTTTTTTCTTTTAATTGTGGTGTTCTTTTAATTTTTTGTGTTTTAGGGGGTATAGGATCTCTCCCTTCAGGTGTTGTTACCATAACACACCCTCTACTAAAGCATCCATAGTGCACCACCATGGTCCATTATGCTTCCTCCCCATTTTCTTCTCGCCTCCCCCTCAGTTCTAGAGTCAGATTTCTAGGGTTTGTTATTGGTTTGCCTTTATCTGATTCTTTGCTTTATTTCTCTATATTCCACAAATAAGTGACACCATCAGGTAATTCTCTTTCTCCTTTTGACTTATTTCACTTAGCACAAACTCTTCCAGTTCCATCCATGTCGTCACAAATGGCAAGAGTGTATCTTTTTTATGGCTGAGTAGTATTCAATGGTTTATATATATATATCTGATCTTCCTGATCCACTCATCTGTTTTGGGGTACTTAGTTTGTTTCCATAGCTTGGCTATTGTAAACAGTGCTGCAATAAACATGGGAGTGCAGGTATATTTATCACTTTCAGTTTAGTGTTTTTGTATTCTTTGGATAGATACCTAGGTGTAGAACTGCTTGGTCATATGGTTGATTCACTTTTAATATTTTGAGAAACATACTATTTTGAGATACTGTTTTCCATAGGGGCTGGAGCAGTCTACATTCCCACCAACAGTGTACAGGGTGGCCTTTTTGTCCACATCCTCACCAACACTTGTTATTTTGGGTCTTTTTCATATGGGCTTTTTGAAGAAAACCTGATCCAATTGTTTTCCATCCTAGTGATTTCCCTCAAGATTCAATTTCTAGGAAGAGATCCTTCTTCCCCAGGAAAAAATGGGGAGGGTGTTGTTACTAGAAGAAGGCAGAGTGTCCGGCAGAAACAACAGACATTCCTCACAATGCAGCTTCCCGGAGCTGCTCTTTGTCACCTACAGATACCAGCATCTCCAGACACTGGTCTCTCTGCCCTGCCTTGGGCCGAGAGTCTGCCTTGGGTGGGTGTCAGAAGTATATTGCTGCAAAGTATCTTAGCATTCATTTATAGGTCTGCCAGTTGTCAGGTGAGGAAACAGAGAGGCTAAGTGATTTGCCTGAGGTTGCACAGTAACATGATAATAAATCTAGAACCCATGTTTCCTGGTCCCAGATTATTGCTTTCTTCAATTTCTCCTTCTTCCTATTAACCCAGCAAGCTCTTAGAAACCCAAGGATTATTGAATAACTGGGAATGGATCCCTTTTTTGGAAGTTCATTTCAAAGATTACCTTCAGCAGAATCTTCCAGGGAAACCTACTGTTTGGATTCCAACTCAGTGGGGCACAGCAGCAGGGGGGCAAGGAAGCCAGGAAAGGCTGGAGCAGGGTGGTTGTGGATGGGGGGGCATGGGTGTGGTGGGGAGGGCAGAAGGCTTTGCAAGATCGCCTCGGGGTCCTGGAAGGAGATGCAGCTGATTGCGGGAAATTCAGTTTCCTTCTCTTACACAACCCAGGGCTGCAAAATCAGCTGACAAAGAAGGAGCAGATAAAAGAAGGGTCCCTGAAATGGAGCATCTATTACCGCTACATCCAGGCAGCCGGAGGTATGGTCTGTCAGCTGCCCCACACCAGGCCCGGGGCTCAATCTGACCAGCACCCCCCCACCCCAGCCCCATGCTGGGTCAGGCTGGAATCAGCAGAGCAGCTCAGAGGAATCACACCATCCCTGGGCTTAACGTGCACATTTAACCACACTCAATTATCACAGCTCTACCAGTCTACGCCGGAAGTCATGTTTTCTTGCTTCCTGTGTTACGATGGACCTGGGACTTGCTTTAGATGGTATGGCTAGACCCACAGGCACATACCCGATTTTCATGAAGGAGTAAGTTTATAGCCACAGACTGGAGAGTAGGAGGCATGGCTCAATGCGGGGCCACTTGGGCAAGCACCAGAGGTGGCCAGAGGCAGAGGGTGAGCAGAGAGAGCATGGCCTGTTGTCGCGATTGGGGTTTTTGTGGGAAGGAGTAGGTGAGGCAGGGAAGGTATTGAGTGAGCTTAGGGTTGGATAGCCTGAATGGCTTCCAGGGGCTCTGGGCTGTAGGAGCCTCTAGCGGTCCTGACCGGGGTGATTTAAGACAGGGGCAATATCGACTTGATGTGTTAGGATTTGGTAAAGGAGGCAGTTGGGAGTGTGCGTTTGGAATTGGCTGGTTCATATCACAAAGACAAGCTTGCAGGGAGTCATTCACTATTTCTAGGAGTTATGTAGCCATAGGGGAGCAGACCTTCCAGGATCAAGGCCCCAGATGCCTGTGCATCGAGAATACAGAAAATCAGAAAATGTGTACATTCTATTTTGGTGTTTTTCAAATGGCAGGTCCTGACCCAGTAGTGAGTTGTGAAATCAGGATTATAAGTGGTGCTCTAAAAACTGGGGAAGAAAAGAATAGCAAATATTACCACACATCACATGGAGTCATGTTGGTCAAGTTTTGTCTTAGTATGTGGTTCAAATATGTTTCTGAAGGCAGATGGCAGAAGTTTCAAAGCTCGCTGTTTTACTCCATGGTGTGCATTAACAAATTTATACACATAGAACGACAATGTTGTGAACACAAGGCCAAATATAAGACATTGTCCTTTTGAGTCATTTAAGGGATTTTTGAGGGTTATTTTAACTCCAGGCCAACTTTTTACTCTGCATTGACTTTGGAACCTAAGCTATGCAAGACATGTCTCTGTCTGGCTTGGGGACAGAGGTGGGCTGCATGTGGGAATAACCATCCTCATTCCTTCCGCCGCGGGCATCCCTGAGGGTATAACACGTGGTGGCCAGATTAGGGGAACAGCGAATGCTTGTGAAATGTGTGAAAGACTCAAGCAAACAATTCATCTGTATTTGCAAAGTACCCAATATGGGCCAGGCTCTGTGCCACTCTCTGGAGGGAGGGAACATAAAGCCACTCAAGAATTGACCCCACAGTCCAGCTGGGATGTGACATTTGCATCTACCAGACAGGGAGAGAGATATCTGGGGCCAGGCGTCGATTCCGGAGTCAGCAAGCAGTGTGCGAGGCGGCCTGGACTGGGGTTTGGAGGAAGGTCAGGGTTTAGAAAAAGACACACGGGCATGGGGCACAGGCCAGATAGGTGGGCCCAGCGCTCGCCCAAGGGGCAGATGCCGAAGGAAGAAACATCCTGGATTCCCACGTCCTTGACTTTTTTCAGTCTAGTCCCACCACTCCCCAGCTCTGTGACTTTGGCCAAGTTTGGCCCTCCTTGGAGACTCTATAACCGGGACTAGGAATTTCTAGTCAGAAATGATGCGTCTGTCTAGGATAACGCCTGGCACACAAGGTGTAATAGCACTAACTCCATGAAAGGACGCTGCTGTTAATTTTAAAATTGAGTCCTCACCTCAGGTTTCACAGAAGGGCAACTGACTTCATTAGAATTTTGCATATATACCAAACACTGGGGTGGGTGCTTGACACACTGTATTTCAGAGCAGCCTTGCGAGGCAGGGAGACTCACCACTTCATAGGTAAGCAATGGATCGTCACTGACGTTTGGCACCTGGCCTGGGGTCACTTCGCTTTAAGTAGTGGAGCCAGGATTTGAACCCAGGGCTTTCTGACCTTGAAACCCAGTTCTTTCCAGTCCTCCACGGCATCCAAGGGGCCCGCAGGGCATGAGATCAGCTTCTCAGCAGCTGCCAGTCACCCACCTCTCTCTCCAGGTTGCGTGGTCTCCACCCTGGTCTTCCTCCTCATGGTGGTGGTGATCTTCCTCGTGTCCTTCAACTTCTGGTGGCTGAGCTATTGGCTGAAGCAGGGCTCAGGGGTGAGTGCCATGGTGGGGGGGGAGGGGTTCGGTGAGCTCATGTGGAATGGGGTAGCATCTTACGTCTTGGGGGCCATGTGGGCCAGAGCCACCCAGATGTGCCCAGGGCCTGCCAATGCTGAGGCAACACCTGGAGCTCCAGGGAGCACCTCTGGGGCCGGAACTCCAGGCTCTTTCCCGGCTCGGCCTCCTGTGGTCACAGAATGAGCAGTCTTGCGGGGACAGCACAAGAGGCTCCTGTCCTCAAACGGCTCCCCAAGAACGCTTTATGACCCACCTTAGTGACTTCCTCCTGTGGCAGTGTTTTGCCTCCTCACTAAGCTTTTTCAAAACCTGCTTCGGCACGTCTTGCCGGGGGCCGAGCCGGGCCCATAACACACGCAGTCAGATGTTACTTGGGGCAGGGAAAGCAGGTTCCATTCTGTCACTGCCGGCAGCAAGGGGAAGAGCTGCGCATTGTTCTGATTTGTCCAGAGGTGAGTTGGGTGTGCTCAAGGGGGAATGGGGGCTGTGGGGTGTTGGGGGGCTCATAGAGTCAGAGGGGAAAAGTACCGGTGACTGGTTAAGTGTGAACAAACGTAGGCCGGATGGGTCTGCCCGCTGTGGCTAAGGAAGGAAGAACAGCCTGACTTCCCAGAGGGACGGGGCACAAGGCCATCTCCTTCCTCAAGATGGCATTTCACAGAAATGGGTCCAGTCTTTGAGACTGTAACTGGGACTAGGAATCCCTAACGCAGAATGATGTGTCCGTCTAGGGCAATGCCTGGCACAAAGTTTGTAGTAGCACAAACTATGAAAGGTTGCTGCTGTTAGTTTTAAAATTGAATCTTCAGGTTCTTTTTAAAAAATTTTTTTTTAAAATTTATGCATGTAAGAGCTGGGGTGTAGGCCAGAGGTGTGGGGGTTGAGTGGTCAGAGATAGAGCAGTTATACTGAGCAGATCAGGATAGGAGCAGAACAGGCGAATCTACTGAAATCCACCTAGGGGAGCAGCAGGCGAGACAGGAGAGGTCTGCTGTGCCATGTGGGAAGCTCCCTGGCTGGGACTGAACTCAGGCCCTAGTGGTGATAACACTGAGACTTAACCGCTAAGCCACCAGGGAGGACCTTAATCCTCCAGTTTTGCATAAGAGTAACTGACTTCTCTAGAATTCTGCATGTCTACCAGGCACTGGGTTGACTGTGATCCATACTCACTCTTCTGAGCCCTTTCCAGTGGTGCTCGAAGGAGGGCAGGTCAGGGGCCTAGCATCAGGGCTTGGCTAAAAGAAACAGTCAGTTTCCCTCGCAGGAGTGAGCTTTCTCAGGCAGGCCCACCCTAAGCCTCTAGAAACCCTGCTAGAATTTGGTCAAGCCTCTAAGTGCAGGCCTTTGGGTGGACTTGTGCTGTGATGAATGTTCTGAGATCTCAGCCACCATGTGCCAGGTTAATTTGTTACATTCTAAACCACCTTCAGAGGTTCTTACCGCTGCCTGCCTTTTGTGTGGGAGGAAATTGTGCTGAGAGAGAGTAAAGAACCAGGGGCTTCCCTGGTGGCGGAAGGGATTAAGTCTCAGCACTAAGAAGCTATGGGCAGCCAGAGTTTGATCCCCTGCCAGGGAGCTGACCCACATGGTGCAGCAGACCTCACCTGTCTTGCCCACTGCTCCCCTCAGCAGTGCATTTCAATAGATCTGCTTGTTCTGCTCCCTACTCTGTCTCTGGTGAATATTCTCACTCCTCTGCCCCTATACCTCTGGCCTATACCTCATCTCTTGAATGCATAAATAAATAAATCTTAAAAAAAGAAAAGAAAAGAACCACCCTTGGGATCAGAAGGTGTCAGACTTGAACTTGGCTCTTTGAATCCAAGCCATGATTTTTCAGTGCTCTGCTTGATTAACTCTTGAGTCACACGTCCACACGATTTGATCGGCAAAACAGAAGCCGCTTGAAGAATGCAGGGAGTTAACCTGGGAGTCTAAGCAAGGTACCATTTGGAGGGGTGGAGGAGGAGAAGGGAGGGCTCCAGCCATCTCAGTGGCAGGCAGCGCCCTAGGGCCCGATGCCCAGAGGACATATGAGCCCCTGGCCAAACTCCACTCCTGCCCATAGTTGCCACCAGGTGTGATGATTTCAACTTGCAGATTTCCTGAGTGGCTTCTTCTAGAAGCTGACCTGAGCTCACTCTTGCAAAGAGGCTGGGAAGGAAGTTTTCAGGCTCCCCTCTCTGTGGCAGTGGTAAAGATAGAATAATGCGGATAATACTCTCACTCAGATTTCTAACACCGCAGAGTAATTTATGGAGCCATTTTCGCCCTGACAGAAGAAGAGGAGGCACTAGATACAGACTGTCGTAGGGCAGAGATACATTGCGAGAGGGGTGACCAGAAACTGCAGTGGCCCAGGGGACTGGGTACTTGGAACGCTGGGTAGAGGGGGTGATGAAGTGGAGAACAGCGGTGGACTGGGGACGGGCCAGTTAGACTGCAGTGGGGACAGGCAGGCGACAGACAGTCAGTTGGGGGCTAATGCAGGCAGCAGGAAGGGTAAAGGAAAAGCCTGGAGCACAAAGCTTTGACTTGAAATTTGACCTTGCACCAGCTACTGAGTCTTATGTGGCCCCAGGGAGAAGGTTTTTCTCCCCGTTGACTTTTACCCTGGACTCACGTAATCTGACACCCTAGAAAAGAAGTCACCCTTTTCCTCTATTCAAAGGTAATATTTCTGACACCCAATGTGCAGACACCGCCCCCCCCCCCC
>PVIJ01009814.1:0-44734 GCA_004024925.1 Scalopus aquaticus | reverse complement strand
ACAATCCCCTTCTTGGGTTTGATAATTTGCTAGAGTGGGTCACAGAACTCAGGGAAATACTTTGACTTGTTTCTTATCGAGGATGTAATAAAGGGGACAGAGGAACGTCAGATGAAGGGGTACAGAGGGTGAGGTCTGAAGGTCCCGAAAGAAGCAGGAGCTTCTTTCCTGATGGAGTTGGGGTGCAACCTCCTGGTGGTGGGTGTGTCCACCACCCCGCAAGCTCTCCAAGCCCTGTGCTTTGGGCCTTCATGGCAGCAGCATCACGTGGGCACTGGGCACGGGCGTCATTAGCTCCATCTCTGCTCCCCCCTCCCCAGAGGGGCAGGGGCTGAATGTTCCAAGTTTCAACTCAAGGCTCATTTTTTCTGGTGACCAGCCCTCATGCTGAAGCTAGCTCCCCAAATTTGCTTTAATAATTCTAGGGTCTTAGAACCTCTTCTGTCAAAAACCAGAGTCAAAGACAAACTAATAGAACAAAAGATGCCCTGGCATCTCTACCACTAAGGAGATGTCTTAGGAACTCTGTGCCAAGAGTGAGGGACAAAGGCCACATACATTTCTGACCCTACCACATCCTCTGTGCTTTCTTGAAGAACTATAGCAGCCTAGAGAGCAACAGGAGCACTATAGAGCCGGGGGACATTCTGGACAATCCTCAGCTGCCCTTTTACCAGCTGGTGTATGGCCTCAGCACGCTGGTCCTGATCTGTCTGGGTGGCTGTTTCTCGAAGGTGTTCACCAAGGTCACGAGGAAGGCATCCACAGTGCTGCACGACAGGCTCTTTAAGAAGGTATGGGCCTGGGCACCCCTCAGGCCAGAGGCCGAACCCTGGCCTCACCCCTCCCCCTGCTTTATAAATTGTTAGACACTGTGTTTGAGCAGCTTTTGGTTTATAGAAGTATTAAGCAGAAACACAGAGAATTCTCATAGAATCCATAACACCCCCGGGTTCTCCTGTTATTAATATCGTGCATGATACGGCGTGGGGCACTTGTTGTAATCGATGAACCAATATTGTTCCATCATTATTTTGAACTAAAGTCCATAGTTTCCATTGGAGTTTACTCTTTATCTGCATGTGGGTTTTGACAAACGTATGCTGACATACGTGCACCCTTTTGGTATCACTCAGAATAGTTTCACCACCCTAAACATTCCCTGGGTGCCATCTGCTTATCTCCCCTTCCCCCCAGGGCCCTGGCAATCATGGACCTTTGTTAGTAGCTCCGCAGTTTAGCCTTTTCCAGAGCGTCGTATTGTTGCAGTGTGTGTGGGTCAGTAGATGGGAGGGAGCTGGGGCATTGACGTTTGCTGCTGGAATTATTCTAAAAGTTTGGTGTCCCTTCCTGGAGGGTAGTGGTTGCCCCAAAGCTGGTCTTACCAGGGCAGATATGGCTCTGGAAGCACTTCCAATGTCTTCCTTCCTTCCTTCCTTCCTTCCTTCCTTCCTTCCTGCCTTCCTGCCTTCCTGCCTTCCTTCTATCCTCCCTCTTTTTAAAATCGCAGCTTTATTGAGACATACTTCACATACTATAAAATTCACCCTTGTAACAGAGGTTTTACTACACAGTAAAAACAAAAGTTTTACTACACTGTAATGTAGGGCTGTGCAGCTTTTTATGACCGACTCTTTGAAGCATCATTATCATCCCCTTTTTACAAATGAAGACTTTTTACAAATAAGCCTCAGAGGGGTTAAGTAACTTGTTCAAGGTCTCAGAGCAGCCAATGAAAGAGTCGGGCAGCCCTGGAGCCCAGGCAGATTGACATTGGGCCCTTGCTGTTAACCCTCCCTGGACACCCCTTCGGCTGCATCCTGCACCCCTTAGAGCCTAAGGGTAACCGGCATTCTTGTCAAGTCCCAGACGAGAACGTCACGGGGTCTGGGTTGCCTTTGTCCCTGCAGGTTTTCCGCTGCCCCATGAGTTTCTTCGACACGACTCCGACAGGCCGACTCCTGAACTGCTTTGCGGAGAACCAGGATGAGATGGACAAATTCTTGCCCATCTATGGGGAAGAGTTCCTGATCCTGTCCTTGACGGTGATCGCCACTGTACTGGTTATCAGCATACTGTCTCCATATATCCTATTGATGTCCGTCATCATCATTATCTTTTGCCTCATTTTCTATAAGTGAGTGGGGTCTTTTGTGTGTGAATAGGGTTTGTGACTTGGGGTGCAATTCTAGCTTGGTAGGGACCAACCTGGAATTGCCTGGTCCCAGAGGTAGATGGGCGAGGTCACTCGCGCTCGTTCTCACGCAGGGTGTTCAGGAGGGCCATCAGCATGTTCAAGAGACTGGATGGCCAGAGTCGCGCTCCCATCTGCTCGCACATCCTCACCTGTCTGCACGGCCTGAGCTCCATCCACGTCTATGGAAAAACTGAAGAATTTATCAGCCAGTGAGTCCCACCACTGCACCTGCAGACAATGGGGACAGTGGGGTTGTGGGGACCAGGGAGGTAGGAAATACCACATCTGGGGATAGAGTCGTCTTCAGCAGGATCAGAGGGAACAGTGTCCCGTTCCCCCAGTTTCTCTGGACCGCCACAACTTCATTGGTAAGATGATGCTTTTATAATAATAAAAAGTGTAGGTGATAGGGAGAATGTTTGTAAAATGTAAAAACCCATGGATATGACATAGATATAGCAATATAATTCATAGAGTTTTTATTTTATCAGCACTTCTTGCGTTTTTTTTTCTTTTCACTTCTAAACAGGTCTCTGATTTTAATAAACTAAAATAAGGAAAAATTGCTTTCCTTCACTTTTCACACCCATAGATTTGCCTTCTGAATGTCTGTTGGAACAAACACAAATTCCCAAGATTGTTGTTGTGAGGTTTAATTGTGTTATATGAACTTATTTAATTGACTTATAAAGATCAACCAAACATAGTCTTTACTGAACAGCAATAAGCTTGGTCTGGTGGAAGACAGGACAGAGACACACACTTTTGCAATAATTCAGGGCCGGATATGGGAGAAGGCATAGGAGGAGGCAGATAAGATGCCGTGGGCATCCAGAGGGAAGAGACAGCCACTATTGGGGGCACCAGGGAAGGCTTCTGCAGCATCGAGCCTCTCAGCCAGCTTTGGAGCCTGGGTAAAATTGGGGTGTGGAACATGGTGTGTGCTTTTTTTAAATGAATTTTTATTTATTTTTTGTATAGAAGAACTGGGGTGTAGGCCAGAGGTGTGGGAGGTGAGAAGAGTCCCCAGAGGCAAAGTGGGGAGCAGAACAGGTAGATCGACTGAAATACACTGCTGAGGGCAGCAGCAGTTGAGACAGGAGGGGTCTGCTGCGCCGTGTGGGTCAGCTCCCTGGTTGGGGATTGAACTCAGGCGACAGTGGTGATAGCACTGAGGCTTCGCCCTTAGGTCACCAGGGAAGGTAGAGCTCTTTTGACTGGAATATCGATGAACCATGGCACCAGCTCTGCCCATGGCATTGGAGTGCCCCCACAGGTGCACAGACAGTAGGGCCGGGGTCCTGGGGCATTTAGTCGACTCTGAGAAACGCAGGTGCTTAAGACCAACTGGAGACAGAGCAGCGAACTAGGCAAACACAGCCCCCTCTGAGATACACGGCCTGGGAAGGGATGGCTTCTCTCACTCTCTCCTAAATCCTGGTACTTACGCACTCTTGCTGGCTCCATCCTGGTCACTTAGCCCTCCCAGAACCAGCCATGAAGGCCAAGGGAAGAGTGTATGCAGATTGACCCAAGCCAGTGGGAGCCCCTTTGGTTCTGGGTCATGTCATCTCCAGGACAGAGAGAAGGGTAGGGGAGAATTCCCCAAAGAAAAGTCAAGTTCCCTGGTGGGAGTGGGGGTTCGCCTCTGGAGAGAGTAATGGGGGTCCACCCTGGGGGAACGTGGCTTAGACAAACACGTGTGTTTCAGGTGTTCTCTCTTTCTCAGGTTCAAAAGGCTCACTGATGCACAGAGCAACTACCTGCTGCTGTTTCTGTCGGCCGCGCGGTGGCTGGCGTTGAGGGTAGAGCTCATGACCAACCTGGTAACCTTGGCTGTGACCTTGTTCCTGTCTTTTGGCGTTTCCCCTGGGGCCTATTCCTATAAAGCCATGGTGATCAGCCTCGTCTTGCAGGTGAGGGAGGATGCGCAGATGAGGGGTGCTGTGCCTGACCTTGGCCTTTGACTCATGGGCAGACTGTGGAGGGGAGTCCCTGGGACTTTGATCACGCCGTGAATTTGACTCTGATTGTAGGAGCTGTGTGCTTGGCCTTCTGGATCCTGCTGCTTTGCTGTTTCCTTATTACCTCTGAATTAGGAAGTCTGTGTTTAAAGGTGTTTGATGGAATCTTAGAATTTGGGATTGAAGGGGAGCCCACAAGCAAGGGTCCAAACCTCTGATTGTGCAGATGGGGAAACTGAAGGCCAGAGGAGCCCACAGGCAACAGTGTCCAACCCTCTGTGCAGATGGGGAAACTGAGGCTCAGAGAGGGGAAGGAGCTCTCTGAATGGACAGCATTAGAAGCAGAACCCCAGAAGGCTGATCTCTTGTTTCCTTGCCCGGGGGTCTTTTCACTGTGCTGCTTGTTCATACCCTGATTTAGGGTCAGCTTTTCCTGAGTGACCTTGGGTGCTGCTAAGTGGTCCCAGTCACTCTCCTGGAGCAGGACTTCTCAGACGTGCGTGAGACTTGGCAGAGAGTGGTTGGCTTCAGCCTGGCAGGTTTATGCAGCCTGGGGCTTGGGTCTCGGGTGCAGGAGGACTGTGCTTGAGAGCTCTGCCCAAGGCTTCCGAGGCAGGTCCTGGCTGGGCAGGGTCTTGGGAGCTGTTTCTTCAGGGGATTCTGATGTGACTGTGTGCATACGTCCCAGCCTGCATTGTGCCCAGTGCACTGGGGCATGGCAAGGCCACTGGCTGAAGTTCATGGCTACAGGTCTTGCAGCAGGGCTGTCCACGAAGGGCTGTGGAGCAGGGGCCAGCTCAGCGGTTGCATCAGATAAGCTCGGCTGCCCGATGCCAGGGTTTGCCCTCCTCCGGGGGTCTTCCCTAGCTGTCCTTTTTGGGGGTGTGTGGCTTTCTCTCTCACTGGCTGGAGATCTCTTGTGTTGTACTGTGAGGTGTTCTTCTGGGCTCGTGGGGCTGCTCTGTTTTGCACCTTGTCGAGCCTGGCCCAAGGCGCACACTTGCCCTCCACACACACCTGTGCCTGTGTGTGCAGAGCCCCCGTGCAGATGGCTGTGCGGTGCTCACACTCACGCCAGCTGGCCAGTGCGCCAGATCACCCTGGGTCTCCCTGCGCGGCGCTGGGCTCGGTGCTCACTGAGGGCTCCTTTGCATTCTCACTACACTCCACGAGGCGCAGCAAAGCGGTTGAGAATGTGTGTTCTGGAACATCCAGGTTCCTGAGGGCTCTGCCTGTTACTAGCTATGTGATGGAAAGTGTGTTGCCCCCCCCCTCTTCAAACAATCCTCCCTGGGATTGTCCTCTGTAAGGAGAAATGGAAGTTCCCAAATCGTGGACTTGTGAGAAATGTATGCAAATGTGAGGGTTAATGCATGCTAAGTACCCAGAATAGTGCTTGGCCCAGAATAAATGCTTGATAAATGTTAGCTATTACCGCTGCTGGCAAACAGATAGGGAACCAGAGCTTCGGGGATTTAAGTAACCAGCGCATCGCATGCTCCCGCAGCTGGTAAGAGGCAGCTTTGCGCCCCGTGGGACACATTCATATATTCTCCCTCCCCTTTCCCCTCTTTCCCTCTCCTCTCCCACTACTTCTCTTCCCCCTCCCTCTACCTCTTTCCTCCTTCCCTCCCCCCACCCTCACTTTCCTCCTTCTCCTTCCCCTCCCCCTCTCCCACCCCCATCCTCCCCACACCCATAATGTACTAGTGCATTTGCTCTTGAGTCCTTCCAGAACTCTGGGGAGAAGTGCCAAACTGCTGTCAGAGGGCACTTGGTGCCAGAAATCCCTCTGGCTGCTGCACAACGTGGACCAAGAGGGCAAAGCTCAGAGACAGTTGTCCTGTGCTGGCGCAGAGGAGGGGGTGGTGATGAGAAGCACACAGGCACCTGCTCAAAGATCTCCCCAACTTGCCCTGTCACAGGAGACTAATGCCCAGGCCTGACTTTACTTTGAAATGGCCCTGGGTTCACTCTTTCCTCTCAGTGTCTCCCTCCTGTTTGGACATTTCATCTCTGTCCTGGGTAACAACCTCCCAGCCTGCCTGCTCCCCGCCCCCTCAGTCCCTTTTGATTACAGTTTCCTCCTGTCACCGCCCTGCTTACAACCTTCAGCAACTCCCTGCCTTCTCATGCACCTACCCTAAGCTGTGGAGCCTGCTTTTCAGGCCCCCCAAATCTCAGCCCATGACCCCAGCATGTTCATTCTCCTTGGACCAAACCTGTACCTTGCAGACGTCTGCATGCACACACAAGGAAACTTTGGCCAAACTTTGGGAGGCAAGAATCATCATGTGCTTTGAGGTAGCTACCTGAGAGGTAGCTCAGTGAGTGCTAGAGATGCTTCTGGCTGTGAGCTAAAGCAAGCCATAGAACGAACTCGAAATGACCAGAACAGACTGAGAATGTATTATTGGTGTAACCAGAGGCTGGGTTAGGGCCGTTTCTGTTGGCTAACTTAGTGACCTAGCATGAACCTGGGATTGTGTCATCTTCTGCTTTGGCCTCTATGGCCTGGCTTTATTCTTTAGTCACAAGAATAGGTCTACTCAAAGCCACAAAATGGCTGCTGCAGCCCCAAGCCACAGGTTGTCACTCAGTAATCACCGAAGGCTAGAGAAGAGATAACTTTTTCCAAGTTGCCCTTTTAAGAACAAGGAATGGTTTCTCCCTCTCACTCTCAATGCTTCATTGGCCAGAAATGTGTCACGGCTCACACCTAAGCCAATCATTGGCGTGAGGAGTGGAATTAGCACGACTGTTTTCAGTTAAGCAAGCCTCCCTGGAGCATGGGCTGTCAGAGACCTGAAGATAACGGAGGTGTGACAGCAAGGAAGAAAGAGGGGACCAACTGTTAGTTAGCCAGCCATGTCAGACATAGAGGAAAGGCTTCTCCTGACCACCCCTGGTTTCCTTTCCCAATTTCCCTGGGCTTGGTCTCCCCCTACCCTTTGCCTCAGCCACGGTCCAATGGCACGGAGACCCCAGAGCATAACCTGCTGTTCTATTTTCGGGACCTTGTCTCCTTTATGGGGAGCACCTTTCTTTATGACTCGTGGGCTGTTAAGGCCCACATCTCTTTAAAATGTGACCCAAGGGGAATACGCAATGTCAAAGATATAAATAACAATTAAAAAAATGTGACTCCGGTGCCAACTGCTTCAGGAATCCTTTCCCGGCCCTTGGTTGGTGGGTGCCCCAGTGGCCTCTGTGTTCTCTCCCGTTGTGGGGCGCAGGCTAGTGTGCTGCTGTTCTCTGTTCGCCTGTCTCCCCCTGGACTGGGAGCTCCTTGAGGGCAGGACCACTGTGTGTTGGGGTGTGGAGTCAGGCCTAGCACCTGGCAGAGCACTCCCTGTCAGAGTCTGCTGCGTGGATGTCTAGTGACTTGCTGTCCGGCACCCTCTGCGTGTCCACTTTGCTCACATCTTGGGCCAAGGTGATGAAGGGCATGAAGACCGGGCTCCCAGTTTCCAGCCTTCTGCGTGTGTCGTTTCCTCTCTTTGGGTCTCAGTTCCCTCATCTGTGGTGCCTCCAATTCCTGAGAGTCCCTGAGACTCTTCCTGCCTGGGTTTCCCTGAAGGCAGAGTCTGAGACAAGGACTTGGATATGGGCAGGTTATTTAGGAGAGGCTCCCAGTAAGCAGGACTGAGGGGGCGTGGAGAGTGAGACAGGGAAGGAGGAACACCGCCACGGCGCGTTGCCAGGGTCACTTTTCTTGGTCACCATGGCTCGACTCTACTGGGGCCCCCAGAGATGCATATGGGACACTCCAGGTTGTCCCCTGAAGGCTGAGGGCGGGCGCCTTCATCTACCGGCTCCTTTGCCTGTTAGTTGCGGGCCGCTCCTGAGGGCTTCAGCTCCCTGTGTCCTGGGCTGCCCTGTGCGTGGGCTGTATGGGCTCCTGTGGTGTGTGGATGAGCTTTGAGCAGCAGACAGACAGACAGAGGTTACTTGAGGCAGAACGTGTTGGAGAGATTCTCTTCCTGAGCAGCCTCAGTAGCTGCAGCTAAACTCAGAGGGGGTGGGGGCACCAGAGGCCTCCCCTCTGTTCTCACTGGAGACATCGTGGTTTAAAGAGTCTCACAGGGAAGCAGCCCCCAGTAGTGTCAGAAGCATCAAGCCGAAGCTCACCCTCAGCAGCCTCTTGACCACCCAAGACATTTCTCCTTCTTTTCAGCTGGCGGGCAACTTCCAGGCAGCTGCCAGGATTGGCTCAGAGACAGAGGCGCACTTCACAGCCGTGGAGAAGATTCTGCAGTACATGAAGGTGGGTCTGTTGCTCTGGAAAGCTCCAAATCCACGCCTGGGGCTCAGCCTCTGTGGCCTCTGCAAGCGCAGCACCCTGGGGCTTGGAGACGGTCCCAGAAGCCCCTGGTTTCTCCTCCCCATCTTCCCTGCACCATCTCAGAAGCTCTTTCATTGGCTCATTTGGACCACATCCTTCACCGTGTTCCTGGATGCTGGGGGAATCTGCCCTTTTACTAGAAATGAGTGATTTGTCCAAGTATAAAATAACTATAATAATTATATTAGCATCACTCCTGTTTTTGTCATAGTAGTTAAAAGCACAGATTTTGGAGTCAGACCGTCTGGGTTCAAGTTTAAGCTCTGCACTTGAAGCGGCTGTGCAAACTGGGCAACTTATTTCTCCTCTTTTCCGTCTCTGTAAAGGGAAAGATCACAGTCTCTTTGTCATTGAAGGAAGTTAAACGGTGTGATGTGTAAAGCACTTAGCACAGTGCCTGATTCCTAGAAATGCTCGATAATGTGAACTGTTATTAGGATTGAGACCTTTCTATGGTCCAGGCATCGTACTACTCCTTTTATATTAATTATCTCATGGAATCACAAGGCAATTTTATAAGTTGATTAAATCATTTCCCCATTCTCCAGAAGAGGAAAGGGAGACTTGGCCAGGCTGAGTATCTCGCTCAAGGTCACACAGCCCTCTAAAGACAGGTCCCCTGTCCGGTATGTGAGCAGAATCTGTGAGTCACCCTGAGGGATGCTCTCGTGACATCACACTGACCGCAGAGAGGGTGACTCAAGGAGACACATGACCCTGCTTCT
Source organism: Scalopus aquaticus (assembly GCA_004024925.1). NCBI lineage: Eukaryota > Metazoa > Chordata > Mammalia > Eulipotyphla > Talpidae > Scalopus > Scalopus aquaticus. The sequence goes on along the minus strand of PVIJ01009814.1, from coordinate 35,503 downwards.
CCCCCGCATCTTTCCTCCCCACACGCCCAGCTGCGCTGACTCTGCGTCAAGGCCTTGGTTTGAGTCCTGGCTCTTGCACACATCAGCTGTGTGATTGCAGGCAGGGCAGTCCACCGGTTTGGAGCCTCTGTTCCTTGGCCTGTGAAATGCATCTAAAAGTACCTACTTCATAGGGCAAGTTAGAGAGCTCTAAATGTGCCCCTGTGGGGTGAGTTAGCTCTGTTGTCCTTATTTTTTTAAAGATTTATTTATTTATGCATACAAGAACTTAGGTCTAGGCCAGAGGTGTGAGGTGGTGAGTGGATTCACCAAAGACAGAGTGGGGAGCAGAAGAAGAAGATCTACTGAAGTACACTGCAAAGGGGAGCAAGGGGAGAGACAGGAGAGGTCTGCTGCGCCATGTGGGTCAGCTCCCTGGCCAGGGATCTGAACTCATACTGCAGTGGCTGCGGATAGCTTCATAATGCTGAAGCTTAACCCTGGTGCCACCAGGGAGGCCCTCTGTTGTCCTTATTGCCATTATTCCAGATTCTATTTCTTTAGAGCCTCACACAATACATGAGAAAACAGTCTCTATGGTACTAACACGGGGGAGTAGCTCTGTGGGCTCCTCACTCTTCTGGGACAAAATTATGTGCTTGTCAGGTGCATGAGGGCTGGGGTGTCCCTCTTAGGGGGTTCCTCCAATCTCACAGCTGGAGACCGCACGAGGTGAGGGGAGGGCTGGGGCGGGTCACACACCCAACACTTGGCAGCCGGTGGGTCAGCAGGGCATGGGCAGAGATTGATGATAACGATGGATTTCTTTTTCATCCTGTAATATCAAGATGTGTGTCCCCGAGGCTCCTTTACATGTGGAAGGCACAAGCTGTCCCCGCGGGTGGCCACAGCACGGGGAAATCACCTTCCAGGATTATCAGATGAAATACAGAGACAACACGCCCACTGTTCTCAAGGGCATCAGCCTGACGATCCGTGGCCAAGAGCTGGTGGGCATCGTGGGAAGGACCGGCTCTGGTGAGCGGAGCGCCCCGCGCATCCCTGTCCTCAACTTTGGGTTGGGGTGTTAGACCTATTTGGGGGCAAGTGGTCATGCAGTGGCCCCACAATTATTTTTTTTCACCAGTATTTTTAATTGTTTTCTTTGACGCCAGGTGCCAGCACTAGCAAAAAAGCAGAGGGCTCTGCTTCCCGCTCACCTCTGCCTGTAGTTTCCAAAGGCACAAGCTGCTCTTTTCCATTTTCCGTCCTTCTCTTGTGCCCTACTTCTTTCCTCCTTCCCTCTCCTCTTTCTTTCGGGGGATGGGTCAAATGTCACTTGCTCTTTGCATTGTTCAGACATGTTCTTCAAAATTTTGTTCAGACTCTCCTGGCTCCTGCTTGTGCCCTGAGACGTGGCAGTTTTACTGGTAATAGATCTAAGACGATCCCATTTCAGGGGCAGAAGCAAATTCCAAAAGAATTCAACCTTATTTGAAACTCATCCACATGTGCGACCAGCTTCAGTATTACTGCTCCCCTTATATGACCACCGAGATTGGTGTTCAGATGGGAAGGGGAACTGGAGGGTCCCCTTATTTTTATGGGCCCTCACTATGTGGCGCGTCTGGTGTCAGAGATGGGTGCACCAAACCCAAAGTCCTGCTGTCTTGGGATTCTGGTGGAGCAGCTAATGTCGAGCCAGTAATCAAGCAAGAAAGCACACAAGTTAGTTGCAGGCGGTGGTGAGGGCCCAGTCGGAGCAAAGGGGTGGAGTTAAGCGGAGAAACCGGGTGGTGGGCCCTGGAGCCCTGCGGTGGCCTGGGCTCTGGCACCACCGCTGAGCAGAGCAGTGAAGAATGGACAGCAAAGTGGGGGGGGAGGGCTCTGCAGGGGGCACCTGGGGGTCTCTGCGAGAGCGAAGAGCAGGGCGAAGGTGAAATCGGGTTCTCCTTTCCTTCCCTTCTCAGACCTTTGCGATCAGCCTGCTCTTCTGCATTTTCCACCCCTCTCTCCTGCCCCACTTCCTTCCTCCTTCCTTTTCCTCTTACTTTAGGGGATGGGTCAAATGTCACTTATTCCCTCTTGCTCTTTGCATTATTCAAACACTTTCTTCAAAACATTATTCAGACTCTCCTGGCTCCTGCTGTACCCCTAAAGCTGCCTCCTGAGGCAGGGTCCCCCAGTCCTGGGATGACTAAGGCTCTCAGGGCCTTCAGGTCCCTGCCGGATTCGCACTCCTGCAAGGTGACAAGCTCCTGGGTGCAATCCTCAGTGTGTTCCTCCCCTTCTACCCCTCGCCTACAGCTGATCTGGGGGGCTGGGGTCTGACATAGAGGGGCGCTGGTCCTGGGCCAGGGGGCTATTGTCACTCCACCGGCATTTACTGAGCATGCACTAACTGCGGGGAGCAGCAACGTAGAGGCTGCGCAGCCACACAGCCTCACCCTCCTTCCAGAAGAGGTTGAAAACTCGAGCACCCGGGGGCCCGACAAGCATCATGACCGAGATGGCCTGGGGCTGACACCCGCGGTGGGGCGGGCAGTGTGGCCAACTGGAGCGCAGGTCTCGCTCAGGGAAGCAGCTACTCTCAGCGGGGCCGCTTGCTGCCTGCGGGGAACGGGACCAGTGTCGCTTTCTACTGAGTTTCAGGAATCCTGCCATTTGAAGGCTTCTGCATTGACTCTGCATTTTTTCAAAACTCTGGTAAAGAACTGGAAAAGTAACAGGAACACTGTGCGTATGAAATGGAACGTAACGTGGCTTGGACAACCTGCAGCCTCTGTCCAGCGCTCTGACCTGGGATGGGAGAAGCTGCTCGAGTCTGTGGGAGCCTCGTGGAGCAGGCTGCAGCTTCCTTCTGCCCTGGGGGGGGCTCCCCATGACAGGGGGGCTCACCGTGACAAAGAATGGGCGAGAAGGGAAGGGGCCCACAAACACCAGGTGTGAGCCGTGCTGCCCTCGGGCAGACTCAGGGACCGAGGCCCCCCGTTTCTCGCCCGACAGGGAAGTCCTCCCTGGGAGTGGCCCTCTTCCGCCTGGTGGAGCCCATGGCAGGGCGCATTCTCATCGACGGCGTGGACATCTGCAGCATCGGCCTGGAGGACCTGCGGTCCAAGCTCTCGGTTATTCCTCAGGATCCCATCCTGCTCTCAGGGACCATCAGGCAAGTGTCAGGCTGGCGGCCCGCCTGGGGCGAGGTGGGCTCCAGAAGTAGTCGAGAAACCAGGATGCTGATTCTAGGCTGCCTTTGCTTAGCTGGTAGCCAGTGCCCCAATTTCTAGGTCTCCACCCTCTCCTTGGCCACTCAGGGCTACCTGCCCACCTCACTCACGGGTTGCTGAGGACTGAGTGAGGCGCTGAATGATGCAAGAGCATGTTGCAGACCATCATGTTCTAAGGAGCACAGCCTAATTTTATTTATTTATTTATTTATTTATTAAAGATTTATTTTTTATTTATTTATACATACAGCTGGGGTACAGGCCAGAGGTGTGGAGTGGTGAGAGGCTTCACCAGAGACAGAGTGGGGAGCAGAACAGGCAGATCAGAAATACACTGCTGAGGGGAGCAGCGGGCGAGGCAGGAGAGGTCTGCCGCACCATGTGGGATTCTCCCTGGCTGGGTGTCGAACTCGCATCGCTGCTGCCGACAGCTCCATAGCCCAGCACTTAACCGCTGCGCCACCAGGGAGGCCCTAATTTTATTTTTTACAACCTGCTGGGGTCAGTTGGATGTCAGCTCACGGTTACACGGTAGCTCTGCAGCTGGCATATCCTTTTGTGTCTGGATGTGACTTACTCCTTTCCTCCACCCCAGGTAAAGCTGTGAGTGCCTTGTAAGTTGACCCAAGCAAGCCCTTCTCCAGCAGGCTCACATTCCAGGCCGTGGGGGTGAGAAAGAGTCCAGGTGGCCAGTCATGACAGAACTGGGCATTCCCACCTCTTCACACTTTGCACTTTCTCAGCAGTCAGCTTGGGGACTTAGCTCCATTCACACTGGTTCTTCTACTACGCAGTGCTGTGTGGGAACACCAAGATATGGGGCTGACATGACTGATGCCTTCAAAGTGAAGCCAGGTTCCCCATGTTTCAGGGATAGTTGAGCAGCATTTTCAGAGATAAGTGGATAAACCAAATCCCAGAACTCCGCCCATTCATTTGTTCATTCGTTCACTCATTCATTTAACTTGCCTTGTCTGAACCTTGGCCAGGCGCAGACAGCAAGAGCCTGGGGACACTTTGATGAGTGACCATGGCCCCAGCTCTCACCAGGAGTTCACATGGAGTTGAGGTGGTGGTTATAGAAATCTAAGACCCAACACATTGATATAGGAGGAGGTAATTGCTAGACAGAATGGGAACAAAGGGGCAGGGAACCTAGAGTTGGTACAAATAATTCTTGGTGAACCCAGAAAGGGACCTCTGATGAGGTCTTGACAGATAAAGTCAGAGCTTGTCCAGCAGAGAAAGGGGTGAACATCTTCTCAGGAGAGTGTACAATATGTGCACAGAGAATTTCAAGCCAATAGCATTGTAGGGCAATGAGAAAACATTTCGTGATGGAGTTCTGTATTACGGTGGAAACGCTGTGCCAGAAAGGGAGCAGTAAAAGACACAAACTACCATTTTTTGAGCATTTACATGTCTTAGCGTTCAGTGTCACTGTCCCAGCCTTCACGTAGGCACTGCTGGTATCCCCCTTTATAGGAGAACAGGCTGAACCTGGAGAGGAAACGCAGCATGGCTAAGGGCCTGGCCAGGAAGATGGTAAACATGAGACATGAGATACTAGTCCCGCCTCATCTTTGGTGGGGTTACCCTCTTGCTGCAGGAGGAAATGTGGACTAGATACCAGGAGACCTGGGTTCTCTACCCTTGAAGGGTCTGTCTAAATCTGAGTATATTTTTTAAAGATTTATTTTATTTATTTATGCATACAAGAATTGAGGTCCAGGCCAGAGGTACAGGGAGTGAGAGGATTCACCAGAGACAGACTGGGGAGTAGAACAGGCAGATTGACTGAAATACACTGCTGAGGGGAGCAGTGGGTGAGACAGGAGAGGTCTGCTGCGCCATGTGGGTCAGCTCCTTGGTTGGGGATCATCCTCATGCCGCAGTGGCTGGCCATAGCTTGGTAGGGCGAGACTGTAACCTGATTCTGAGTATTTTTGATTCCAGTCTGTGCCTCATACTGATCTGTTGTATGACCTTGAACGAGCCATTTAACACTAAGTCATAATTTCCTAATTAATGAAGGGAATCTACCTCTCCCTTGGGGAGAGGGTGTCAGCCGGTGTGAAAATGCTTTGGACTCTATCAAATGTCACGTTGATAGGCCTTCTGCCTGCTGCTTCTTTAACAACGTCCAGCCCTGTTCACAAGATGTGTGTGGCTGCCAGATGGGGAAGGAAAAAGCAGAGGTCAAAAGCAGGTTCCAGTCAGAACTGAGTGGTTGCATAACAGGGGAGTGTTTATAACTTTGCTTACACCACGTGCAAACACAAAGCCTAATGGGTGTAAAGTCCAGACAATTCCTAACCTGATGTTAACTGCCTGGGGTGATCTTCCCACTGCAAGAGACCAAACAAAAAGAAAACCAACCCCAGCACCATGAGATAACACTTCACATGTACCACAATGGTTCTAATTAGAAAAAGGCAGAAAAAGAAACATAACAAGTATCAGTGAGAGTGTGAAAGACCAGAACCTTCATGCATACTAGTGGGTGTGTAAAATAGTGCCACCAAAGTGGAGGACAATTCATCAGTTCCTCCAAAAGATAGATATAAAATCACCATATGACCCAGGATTTCCAGTTCTAGATCCTATACCTCAAATAATTGAAAACAGGGACTTGAACAAATGTCCGTGTAGCAGTATACACAACACAGCAGCTAAAAGGTTGAAGTCCAAATGTCCATCAACAGATGAATGGATAACAAAATATGTATGTATATAATGGAATATCATGCAGTCATGAAAAGCAATTTTGACTTATGCCACAACTTGGATAGACCTTGAAGTCAGACACAGAAAGACAGATATTGTATAATTCTACTGAAATAAGACACACTCATAGAGATATAAAGTAAAATAAGGCTTGTCAAGGAGGGCAAAGAGAAAATTATTTATGGGGTAGAACTTGCTGGGGATGATGGGTTTTGGTGGATGGCTATACAACATTGTGAGTGTATTAAATGCTACTGAATCATATTACAAATGATTAGAATGTTAAATAATATTCATGGTCTGCTTCTGCCTGTCTGTCTATCTTTATCCCCCAACCCTGCTTCCTCCACATCTAATGGCTTAAGCAAAAGTACTTCTATTGTCCACAATACTGCGAAGGCTGAGGCTGACCCAAGGATCCGTTTTCCCCCAGCTCGCCCTTGGCTTCATTCTCAAACTCCACGTGAGGCCCCTAGGAGCTCTGTGTGTCCCACTTTTGAGACAAAATGATTGTGGCCTCTCTTATTCAGTCAGTGAGAAGAGCTAGCCTCTTTTGGGGTGCTTGCCTTCAAAGTCCTGAGCTGCACTCCCATCGGACACCTTCCTGCTCCCAATCTAGCCATGGTGGGAGCCACCTGTGGATTAGCTAATACTCGAGTCACTTGCCCCACCCCTGCAGCTGGTCGAAAAGCCCCAGACCACGTGGGCATAAAGGCTGGGGATGTGGCCCCCAAACAAACCTTGTGGGCTGCTGTCTGCAGAAGGAATAGGTGCTGGGAGGACACAAGAAATGGCTGCCTTTAGTGGCTCCCTGGGGTTCCCTGGCCCCACCACCCAACTCTTACCATCCTCAGCCGTTTATTGTCTGCAGCACGGAGCACTCGGGACCGAGTGTGGTGGCTGAACGTGGCTTTCTCCTCTCACCCGGCAGATTCAACCTAGACCCCTTCGACTGCTACACAGACGAGCAGATCTGGGATGTCTTGGAGAAGACGTTCCTGACCAAGACGGTAAGTGGCTCCGAGACCTTCTTGGTCCTGGCTGGCCTGTGCAGCTGGGACTGCCCACTTGGGCACTCCGGATGTTGCTGCCTCGGGCATGGATTCCACAACTCATGGACATGAGGTGATCTGTGGTTCCTGAATAAAGGCTGGAGGCTCTGGACACCATAGTGAGCCCGGCACTTTTTCGGCTCAGGGGACACAGAAAGGCAAAGTCGGGCCTCAGAGCTAACAAAGGAATCACGAGGTGCCCCCAGGAGGCAGTGGGCTGCAAGGGTGGGAATAAGACCAACAGACACATCACTGGGGTCACAGCTCCTTTATGGGGCGTAGGGGCTCTTTAAGGACAGAATATGTGAATGGAGACCAAATATTGAGGGGGAAGCTGGGTAAAGATCTTTGAGAGAAATTTCCTGGCACAGGAATGAACATATGCCAAGACCCTGGGATGGAGGTGGAAGGGGGGCGGCTACGGTCGAGAAAGGGCGCTGGCTGGCGGGAGAGACCCAGCTGGTGTTATAAATGAGATGGGAGGGGCCTGCAGTGGTCAGCTTAGGCCTCGACCCTCGATGGCCGCCGTGGCCTGCCTCTTTTCTTCCCCATATTACAGATCTCCAAGTTCCCCCGGAAGCTGCTCGCGGAAGTCGTGGAAAACGGTAACAACTTCTCTGTGGGAGAGAGGCAGCTGCTGTGCATCGCCCGGGCCCTCCTGCGCAACTCCAAGGTGAGCGGGGCAGTTGTGGGCAGCTCCACGGCACCACGCGCAGGACGCGCTGGCTGAGTCTCCCTCCGTCACCACAGGGCAGTGGGCGCCGTGCTGGCTTCCTTTCCACGGGATCCCAAAGAGCTTGCCCATCCCGTCGGGCGCGACTGCACACGTGACTGTGGTGTGGCGCCGCGGCCGTGCGCCTCTCAGCCCGGGCTCCCTCAAACCCCCACAGCCTGTAGAGACGTGGAAATGGCCTCCTCTAGGACCAAGTCAGGATGCTCTTTTTATGCAAAAAACTCAAAGGATAGAAACTTATCAATTTAAAAATTGTCTCTTAGACATTCTTTTAAAAACCTGTCTGTCAGAATTAGGAATCAGATGACAGCTGTTTCAGGGCCAAATGACAAGTTTTTAAAAGTTTCACCTGACTGTATTTCTTGGACATTTCACAGTACTTTGCCAATCATTTTGGGTAATTGATTACGTGGGTTAGTTACTAGTGAGCCTTCACAAGCAGGGCACTGTGCACACACAGGTATATACACCTCTTTGCATTCACACGTACACACGCACGCACACACATGCAACACCCTTCCACACCCGCCCACCCACAATGTGCACATACATGCACACACCTGCTCCATGCACACGTATACATACAAGTACACTGGTACATACAAATGCACACACAAATACACAGCCCCCTCCACACCCTCACATGCACACACACATACATCCATGTATCTCCTCCATACTCACTAACATGTACACACAGATGCACACAGGTATACATATAAGCACACAGGTACACACACACAGCACACACTGTGAGTAATTAATAATAAATACGGAAGTGCCAGTGCAGCTTGGAAGCATTGTGGGAGGAGAGCAGGCCGGCCTCAGTGGGGCCGGAAGCAGGGAGAAGCTTTAGGGGAGGTGGACTTTCTCGCCTCCTTGATGGAGATGAAAGGTGGGGTGCACAGAACGTGCGGGGCGCTTGCTTAGCTTCTCAGTTCCTGATTCATACTTCCTCCACCACGAGGGCCAGTGACTTTCTCTAGGTCGCCCCCCCAGGCTGGGTCGCCTCTTGGTGCTGCCCTGTGTCTGCGTACCGTGTCTCCTATGAGTGACTCATGGGCCTCTCTTTGTAAAAACGGTCCGATCTTAAGCAGTCGCACTTGTGAACGCAGACGTTCTGTGCTCGTGCTCTTTTCCAAAAGCACAGTGTCAGTGAATAAATACGCACACGTGGGAGCAACAAGCATGTCCTGACTCCCCTCCTGGGCCACCCAGTGCGCTGCATCTCCAGGGACCAGTGCTCCATGTTGATTCAGGCACATAGGAAGGTGGTTAATAAAACAAGAAGTTGCCACGGGGACATTTTTATCTTCAAGATCTTAGTTCTCTGCTTACTAAAAACAGCTCTTGGTTGAGACCCATCTTTTCTTCCTAACGTCGTGACAAACAGCAGCAGCCGAGAGAGCGGACGGCGTGTTTGGATAGCCTTTAGCCTATGCCTAGAGTGGGTTTGGAACTCCATCCACACCTCTCGTTTTCCAGCAAGGGGACTTGGCAAGTTAGTGGGAGACCAGGACGCGCCCTGGTGTCAGGCCTGGGAGCCCGCCTTCAGCTCCGTTTTGTATTCACCAGATCATCCTCATTGACGAAGCCACAGCTTCCATTGATATGGAAACCGACGCCCTGATCCAGCGCACCATCCGAGAAGCCTTCCAGGACTGCACCGTGCTGGTCATCGCGCACAGAGTCACCACCATCCTCAACTGTGACCGCATCCTGGTCATGGGCAACGGGAAGGTGAGAGCTGCACCCCGGGCTGGGGGGGATGCTGAGCGGCCCGACGCGAGGCCTTTGGTCCTTCCAGGCTGAGCTCAGCTGTGTCCTGGTCCCTTCCATCCTTTCCCCACCTGCCAGGTTGTGGAGTTCGACAAGCCTGAGGTCCTGCAGGAGCAGCCCACGTCCATGTTTGCAGCCCTGATGCAAACAGCCAGCTCATCACTGAGCTGAGGAGAAATGACGACGGCCTGGAGCCGTTGCTGAGCTCACCGAGGTTCCTGGAGGGCAGCTGAGAGGCCTGCAGGCTCTGACCTCCTTGTCCAGAGATGGCTACTTTACTGGAAAGCAGACCTAAAATGATTTGAAGGGTTCTGGTGGTGGGGTGGAAGAAGAGATTGAGGCAACAAACCTGCACAGGTCACTCTGTGGCTCCCCTAAACTGAGAACCCCAGTACTGCCTTAGGCCGTGGGGCCGAATGATGGTGTGTCTTTTTAACTTACAGTTTTCTGATCTGTTAAAAGTGTTCCAACTGATGTACTGATTTTGTAAAAAAAAAAAAAAAATAGAAGTAAGAAAAAGTTCATTTTTTGTTCTTTCTATGTTGGCTAGTCCTTCAGCAGCAGAGAGCAAAGCTTCAGACTTCTAGAAAAGGGACTTCGTTGGCTCATGGAGTGGAAAAGTCCAGAAAATGTTCTGGGTTGGGGTGCTGGTATCAAAAGGAATCTGCCTTGTGGACTCCCCCTCTCTTCTCAGCTCTGCTTTCCTTTGTTTGGCTTCACTTTCTCACTTCTTCCTCCTCACGGTGGAATCCAGCTACTGCCTAGACTCACCGCCTGTCGGCTCAGCACCCCCGGGGTTTCTTTTCCCAGTGATTCTAGCAACACGTCCAGGGCTAAATCCCATTGACAGATGTGGGTCACGTGTTTAGCCTTGAACCAATCACACGCTGCGCTGCTGGAATGCAGTTAGTCACAGGTCATACCTACCCTGAATCACGTGGACAAAGAATGGAAAGGCTTGTTTCTCCAAGGTGAAATTGGGGTGCTCCTCCTACGTGAAGGAGGAATGGATTTGGTAGCCACCTACCATATATTTGTTTATTGATTAGGAGCAGGTGAGTGGAATAGTTAACTTATCACATGTGCTTGCTGGAAGCCAGGTATTTAGTCGCCCTCTCCATGTGGTTGTAGATCGAGTAACAGAAAAGGTAGCTGTTTTTATTTACTTCTAGGGAGACCTCATTGTTGGGGGCAGATACATTTCAAAGTGCTTTCTTTTTGTTTTTAGATTATGGTATCTGGTTTTGCCACAAGAAAAATCAATTCAGTAAACAAATTTTTCCTATCCTGTTTCTTGCACTGGGCTATTTGCTGGGGTTGTAACAATGTCCCAGCCTTGATAGAATTTGGGATCTCTTGAGAGTAAACAGTAAACAAATAGGTGGTTCAAGAACTTGCGACAAGAGGTGAGAACAGGGCACAGGAAATGAGGACAGAGCAGACTCCCTGGTGGGTATGAGGCTGTGGTTTCCTGAGATCTGAAGAGTGAACAAACATTTGTTCAGATGAAGTAGATTGGAGCAAGAAAGAATGTTCCAGAGAGAGAAAGAACACCAAACAAATCTGTGGGAATGAACTGTGACTGGGGCTGATGCAATCCTTTGACCAAACAGAGGACAGGCCTGGGTCCCGAAGGTCCTGGCATGTGTACCCCACCTGCTGTATCCTTCTGGGGGTTCTTAGGCAGCCGTGGCCTCTGCTCCTGGGAATGTCTTCTCTCTCTTAGCAATCTCTCTGCTCATTTTCTCCATTCCCCCTCAATTCTTGCTTTTTACTACTTGGGCACCAAAGAATACCTAGGAACCCCAACTTCTGACCTCCACAACTCAGCATGGTAACATGGTCAGTAGATTAAAGGTGAGTCTACACCTACTGCCCTGGCCCCTACTTCTCTGTTGCAATACTCAAAGCTGCTGCTCCAGCCCTCATGTTTGACCCAACTGTCCTTCTCTAGGCCAAGTTTAGCTACCATGTTTTCCTCAAATTAGCCAGCAGATGGCAGACTCCTCCCAAAAATGCAGGGAAGGCCCCTGGGGTTTCAGGTCTCGCTATGCCAGGAAAGGGTTGAATACAGAATCAGAGCAGAAAGATAAAGCCCATTTCCTCCTGACCTTGGGGGGCTCCCCCAGTCCAGCAGCAGCCTCTCCTCTGAAACTCAGATTTGGTTTCACGTTGGAATCACCCAAAGTTTTTAAAATGCCAATATCCCCTCTGAGTTGTGTTCTGATTCATGGGTTTGGAGAGGTGTTTGAGCACTGAGATTTTTAAAGCTTTAGGTGAATCTGATGTTCAGCCAGAGGTGAGCACTGTTGGCTCTAAGCTACAACACAGCAGAAGTTTCAGAAAAGTAGTGTATTTTTAGCAGTATTGGTTATACTATATTCCTTAGAGTTGAGTGATGCGTATATGAATTTGTTTTTTAAAAGATAATTCCTTATATTTTTTTGGTATGCAAAATATTTTATAATAAAATTTAAAGCATTGATATTTGATCTCTCAAAAACAATATAAAAATAATTGTACGAGAATGTAGAATTTTGGTTTACTTCCCTGTACTTACGTTACAGGGCAGGATGAAGGGTACCCTGGGAACCCCACACCCGCCTGGTGTGGGGTTCTGCCCATTTGGAGCATCAAGACAAACACACTCTAGTGTGTAAGACCTTCAATAGAAAATAACTTCAATATGATTAGTGTGCAATAAAACAAAGGGAAGCGAAAGAATACATAAAATAGCTTCCCTGTGAAATACCCAGAGTCACCCATCCCTTCGTGGGTAAATGTCCAGACAAACAGGGTTGGCCCAAAGCAGGACCGCTGAGGCCCGACAGCCTGCCTCAAGTCTAAAGCATGTTCTGGTGGGACCCATAGCAAAGGGGCAAAAGGGGGCAGGCAAGTCTGGAAGGAAAAGAGCAAAATCAAAATAAAGATAAACGCCGCCATTGTTAACCTCCCCGCAGGTCTCTCACCCACGTCTGCTTCAAGTGTCTCCATGTCTCCATCCATGTCCCCCAAGCCCCTGGTACAAGTCCAAGGCCGAGAAGCAAGAGTGGCTTCTTCACAAGTCTCTCTGCTCCATGCGCCTCCTCCAGGTCTCCTTCTTGCTTCCTCCCCTCCCTTCTCCCAGTCTTCTCTAGCTTCTCCTCCCTGCTCGGCTCCACCCTTCCTTAGGGTGGGGCAGGGATCCTGGAACCTCCCCTTTTCCTGGGGATTACCCCATCACACTAACGGTTTGTAATTTTTTGTATTTTTATCCTGGTGGGGAGAAGAGCGTTATAATTTTAATGCCCAGGGATCCTGGGGGCTTTAATCTGTCCCGCTTAAGGACAGGCTAAACGCCCTACTGGGCAAGAGCCGTGGATGGATGTCAGCACAGGCTGTGGATGTGGGACATAGTGACAGTGGCCAAGGGCAGATCAACGGCCCCGGCTCTGCCCTGGCCCCATCTCCAGCTCTGGACACTCCATTTTAAGAGCAACGTGAAATGGAAGCTCTTCAAAGCACGACCACTAGAGGGGGCCAGCAAACCATGTTGTGAGATGATCCAGGCAGGAGGTGGGAAGGGCTCAGATTCAGCCTTCACCTTCCTAGAGAGCTAATTCCGAAGGGGCTTCTGCTGGCGGCCTAGGCCCACGAGGCACAGATGGTCAGGTCTGGGAGGGTCCCCCTAAGGAGTGCTAGTCTTGAAGGGTTAGGCGCTCCCCAAGGCTGGGAACATGTTCTGACTCGGAAAGCTTTCCCCTGTGTAGGACGAAGGCCACTGTCATCATCCTCAGACTTGGGGACTTCCTACAAGGCGGAGGGCAGGCGGGGGTTCTGCATCGGTAGGAAATGGATTAGATGATTTCTCTGAGGTGCAACTATGGACATAATACACCCTTACGGCAGGGTTCTCACACTGCACTGAGCATCCGGGTCACCGAGGGCTACCACAGCTTGTCCGGCCCCACCCCCAACTTTCTGATGCAGCAGGTCTGGGGTGGGTTTTAAGGATTTACCTTTCTAACAAGTTCCCAGACGTTGCTGATGCTGCACCTGAGACCATACTCTGAAAATCCAGGTGTTAGACTAGACCACTCTCCTGTGTGATCCAGGAGGTGTGAAACCCCACATTCTAATGTGAGGCCCCAAGTTCCTGTGCATATCTAGGATACGTTTATTTTTAGGATTTGTTTTGGTTCAAACCACCCAAGCATCCCACTAAGTCACACTCTCTTTTTCTTTCTTTTTAAAAATTTTCTTTTTTTATATGGACGTTTTATTTGTATTTTTTACATTATTGTGTATTCCTCATAAAATTCCCAACAGCAATTCACCCACGAACCTTCACTATAGTCTCTTGTGCTCTTTTCACCCCCATTTTGAGCCCTCTCCTCCCTGCCCCAGAATGTCTCTTATTTATGGTTGCTGGCTAGTTTTTTTTTTTTTTTAAGTTGTTATTATTGTTATTTCTTCCTCCTGATCCCTTATTTGGTTCCCCTATATTCCTCCTATAAGTGAAACCATCTGATATTTTTCTTTCTCTTTCTGGCTTATTTCATTGAGGATGATCCCTTCCAGCTACTGCTAGTGGGAATGCAAACTGGTCCAACCACTATGGAAACCTGTGTGGAGGTTCCTCAACTATTAAAAATGGAGCTTCCCTATGACCCAGCAATTCCACTCCTAAGAATATACCCAAAGGACACAAAAACATTAATTCAAAAAGATACCTGCACCCCATTTTTATTGCAGCACTATTTACAATAGGTAAGATATGGAAACAACCCAGATGCCCAAAAATAGATGACTGGATCAAGAAGATGTGGTACATATACACAGTGGAATACTATTCAACAATCAAAAAAGTTAAACTCAAAACTTTTTCTTTATCATTGACCTCAAAAGAGATCTCAGCACTTATCTTATTTCCCTTGAGCATACAGTTGGCTTTCATGACTCTTTGGGTCAAAAGAGGAATTTCTATTCCAGTCACTTAACAACTTCCAATGAAATATCAGACACCACCTTCATAAGGAGTCTCTATTTCTACCCCCTCAGGTTTCAGTTTACTCCATGCTGCTACCTTTATGGGCCTGGGTTCTTCTTGATGCCCCTTCTGACCCCCAATTCCTGGATTTGTGTCATGCAGAGCAGTTTAGTTCTCAACTTTTCCTGCCAAGAAAGTTGCCAGGGTCTCACTGTCAAGCCTGAGAGATGTATCAAGGCAGTTCTCTCCACAAAATCAGTCCCTAGCCCATGATGAAGTCTGGTGCTGGCTGGTAAGATAGTGAAATTTCACCCCATTATCCTAAATGTCACCCATTCTATCCCCCATCTCATTTAAGTAATTCTTACAGAGTCTAACTATGTCAGAGTCACAGCAGCTTCAGAGACTGTCAGTGTAGATGTTCCTAGCTGGTGGCTCATGGGCTCCTTAGCTAGATTTATGGGATCTGTGACTTTGGATGGGGAAAACAAAATTTTTATTAACTGAAATTTAGCATTTCAATTGATTACCCAAAAAGCCACAAAGTATAGTAGCATTAGAAGTACTGTCACCCATAGAAGTCACATGTTCTCATATCTCATTTCAATTATTTAAGTCATCTCAAAATATCATTTATATGCACGACTGCTTTGAAATTATAGTTGTTATTAGATCCACTGTTGCATCGTACTATTCAGTGCGTCTCTATAGAAACATATATATTATGACACCCAACTTTGCCTTATTATTTGTATCTTGATAACCATGTTTCTATATAATTGGTTTTCTTTGCAATCCTATGTGTCTTATTTTATACATTAGGGATGTTATTCTGGGAACACTCTAGAATGTCAAGAGACCTAAAGCACAAAATAGGTTAAGGACTCTCATCTAGTTCAGTTCCTTGAGTTAGTAGAGAGAAACTGAGTCCCTGACAGAGGAAATGCCACTCCCACAACTATGTGGCTGACTTTTAACGGGCTGGCTTGGGAGGTGAATCTAAAAAGGCACAGAAAGAAGTGAGGAGAGACAGTAGCCGGGCAAGTCTGCTCAGAGCTGAGTCGGTAACTGGCTCTTCAAGTCCTAGTTCTGAGGCCTGGCCCACCTTACTCTGTTCTTGCCATTATAGCAAAGGGAGTATAATTAATTCCTCATTATAGCAAAGGGGAGTATAATTTTCTGATTTAATAATGATGTTCCTTGCCAGATCTTTGGTTTCCAAACACCCTGTGGCTTTTGCTGTGCTCTGGAGACCATCGTGCTTGTTGTCACAGCCAAACTGTTTGCGACGCAAACACCAGTGCTCCAGAGACCAGTGTTGGTGGGAGGAAATCAGCTTTATTTGGGAGCCAGCAACCTGAGAAGATGGTGAACTCTTAGCTCAAAGACCACCTGCCCGAACTCTGGAGAAGCAGGGATTGAATCTGGGGGAATCCTAGAGAAGAGGAGAGGCTAAAGGGATTTCAGAGAAATGGACGGGGGGTTCCAGGAACCATAGTCATGCCCCTTTTTCTTCCAAGTCTGGTCTTGATGAGATCTGTTTTGGCGAGGGCGGGCAGGCCTTTTACTGTGGCAATGAGTCTGGGGCCTAATGTCTTAGTCCTCCCTCCATGTTGGTCTCAGCTAGTCTCAGCTGGTTCGCTGGTTTGTCTGCAGCGAGGAGCAAGAGCAGAGCAAGGATGCAGAGCTTGTGATCACTGGGCCAGAAACTTCTGTTCCCATATGAAGGTTGAAAGCTACCTGGCATTCACTGCAATGTCTCTGTCCCTGCTCCCCGTCTACGCAGTCCCCATTAATGTACTTCACGAATCTGGGGGAGCATCTGATTCATGATTTAGAACTTATGTACCTCTTCCACAAACATCAAGTCAGATAAAATGCATGCCATGAGATTGTGTACAATTTCTAGAGATGGCTAAGGGGTTTTTCCTTCAGTGCCTTTAACTGCTAGTCCAAAGAAGGAAAGATCTCTGTGATCCCACCATTTAATAAGCCTAATTTTCCCCATCTTGAGAACCAGGTAAGCAGAGCCACCTTTCCCTGGGGTGGGGCAAGCTGTGCTTGGGAACCTCAGGTCAGCTCCCCGTGCCCAGAACTGCCTGCTCTGGTGTCTTAGCTCCAGGGGGTGGCACTGAGGCCAGAATCCTTTGCCACCTTACAATGTGGTTTGCTCTTCATTGGAGGGCTGATCTGTTACTGTGGTGTGTGTGTATTTTTGGGTCACTTATCTGACTATATTTCTGTTCATTGTTTTATTTTTTAAAAGATTTGTTTACTTATGCATACAAGAAGATCTGGGGTGTAGGCCAGAGGTGTGGAGGTGTGTGTGTGAGAGAGGATCACCAGAGACAGAGTGGGGAACAGAACAGGCAGATTGACTGAAGTACCCTGCTGAGGGGAGCAGTGGGCCAGACAGGAGAGTTCTGCTGCGCCATGTGGGAAGCTCCCTGGCTGGGGATTGAACTCATGCTGCAGTGGCTGCAGATAGCTTCATAGTGCTGAGACCTAACCTCTTGTGCCACCAGGGAAGCTCACCTATTGTTTTAAAAGCTCATTCCCACATGGTTCGGCAGACTTCTCCTGCCTCGCCCGCTGCTCCCCTCAGCAGTGTATTTCTGTCTATCTGCCTGTTCTGCTCCCCATTCTGTCTCTGGTGAACCCTCTTACTGCCCCAAGCCTCTGGCCTGTACCCCAGCTGGTATGCATAAATAAATCTTTAAAAAAAAAAAGCTCATTCAAATCGCAAATTACTTTACAGTTATTTGACTTCAACTTTGTTCTTTCTCCTTTATCTCTCTTCTTAGCTCATTAGGCAAACAGCAGAAAAGAAAAACCCATGCCCTTCTTTTAGCAGATATTTTGTGTATTTCCACTAGATTCGAACAGCAACCCAGAAGGTAGAGCTCTTACTTCCTGTGACAGCCTGTTAATTAAAAAAATTATTATTTACATATAATGGCCATCATTTATTGAGTGTTAACTATGTTTAAGTTGCTGTGTTCACATCATTTATATTATATAATCCTCAGTTAATTTACAACACTTTAAATTAGCTCACTCATTTTATAGTTGAAGAAGTTGAAATCAAGAGACTGAGATTAAATCTAATCCCAGAATTCCTACTTTTTTCCACTCCATGCTGTTGATTTTATCCAACGCCAAACACTGATTTCTGGGTGCTTCCTGGGACTTTTGAACAATTTGGTGGTGTCTCTGTGTATTTCTATATATCTATATCTCTATATATGCATACATGTAGATATATGACTACACAGATAATATATACGTGAATATATGTAGATATGTATTTATATACAGATATATAGTTTTAAATATAGTTCTAAATATATACTCTTTATGAGACTGATTGAGTCATGACGGTTTCTTGGTGAAGGGCAGGAATAGGGAAGATTTCAGGCAGAGCCTCACTTTGGAATCAAGGTTTCATAGAACCTCAGAGTTGGGAAGATTCTCCAGAGAGGTGGCCCTGAAACTTTCTACCAAGCACCGCCCCGGCATCTGGGCCTCCTGCTACTTGTGTATGTCGTTACCATGTATGATGATATGCAAGACAATAGATTAATATCATGGTGCTAGTTTTTATAAGGATGAGGAAAATATAGAGAGGATTTCTAGTATTTCCTTCTTGTAGCCCAACGGATTCTCCCCCTCCCCCACCATTGGGGGTTGTGCCAGGCTGAGCCTTGGTGCCCAGGGCTTCCCCCCAAATGCACGAGCGGATGGAATAGGTGCTTGTCTTCTTTCTGTCAGAAGTCCCTCAGGCCAGGCCCACACAAGCCCTCTCCAACATTCCGTTCCAGAATCTGTTGCCGCTAGGTCCAATCATCTGCTTTATGTACCAACATACTGTGTGTCTTGGTAGAAATTCATCTCGGCCAGACCTGCCACCAACATGGAGAAAAAATGCTCATCATCTTCCCCCCAGACACTTGACAGCATCGAAGTCTGTTTGGAAATTGTGCAAGTGAGTCTGTGCTGGTTCCTCCCACGGTTGCGAAGATCAAGTGATAAAAGGATGAAGAACTTTGTGATACACAAAGGGCTCCACAAATGTCAAGTGATATTATTAGCAGTGATTTGCATTTATGGAGGAAGGAAAAGAGGCAAAAAAACTGGGGCACCGTAGGCACGCGCAGCCCAGCCCACCCAGAGGCCAGGGCTATCCTGGCCAAGCTGCTTCCTGCGCCGCAGCTGTCGCCCACCCTTCTCGGTTCCCACCTCGCTTTTGGGCACGAGAAAAGCATCGCTTGGGTGAGGACAACCTCTGCTGTGAATTACATCCCCAGGAAGTGGAGGAGCCTGAAATACCAGCAGGCGTGGGGATTGACCAGGGAGGACTTGGGAGGGCTGGAAATATTTGTCCTCAAATCCCCGAGTTAGGTGGGGAAGATCCTGTCAGTTGTCAACGCGATTCAAAATGTATCAGGACTTGCTATTTCTGACTGGGAAATAACCATCAGAAGTAACTTGTCAGAGGGAGATTTAGCTCCCTCCCAACCAACCAATTCCCTGGCCACTGTGGAATCCTTCAGCCAACTTTGAGCCTTCTGAGCAAGGCACTGTGGTCAGGAACTTAGGGCAATCAAAGAAATCAGAAAAGGCCTGTGCTCCAGGCTTTGCAATGCTTGCAGTGTGATGAATGCAAACTTCGGTTTGCAAGGATTAGCTGTTAGTATGAGTCTCACACTTATTTTTCATTCAATTCAAGAAAAAAAATGGAACTCAAATCACCTTTACTTTTAGTTAAAATGAATAGGGAATGAATGAATGAGACTGTCTCTGTGTTGACTTGGGGGGGCTCTCTCCTCCCCTGACCTGGGGCTGCTTTGCAGGAACACAGAGCAGGAAATGCAAGCCTGCTGGGAGCCAGGTCCCTGGCCTGGGGGTCTGGAGATGTGGCTGCTGGTCTCAGCCTTGCCCAAGCCCCTGGCAGGAAACCTTCTCCCTGCTCTCTCTTTCTCTAGAGACAGGGTTGGGGAGGGTCGATGTGACTGTCCGGGGCCGGCCGTGCATGGCATGTCACTGAAGCAGCTGGACTGTGCCATAGGCCTGTCCTGGGAGGGGGCAGTGCGCTTTATGTGGGCAGAGGGAATGTTGGTCCCCCAGAGTTCCCTCCACAGGCTTGGTGGGAGTGACAGTTGAATGGGGCAGTTGAACAGGAAGACTCCGGGCAGGTGGGAAAAGCAAAGCTGAATCTAGGGTTCACGGAGAGGAGGCCCAGGCAATAGGGCAGAAAGCTGCACCCCCTGCACCCCATGACTTCTGGCTCCCCCTCTCGTTCCCAGGACGCCAGCTGCCCAGGTAAAGCTCCTCTCTGCAGCCATCCTGGGGGCCTTTATCTCTCATCCCCAGGAGAGGCTGTGTGGGCAACACCTTGTTGAACATGCCTGCCCGTGTGGGAGGAAGTGGGGACCTGGAGCCTTCCAGAGTGTCAGGAAGGTCTGGGGCACCTCATTTTTTGGAGCCCCCTGCTAAAAAATAAATACCGAGATGGGATTTCCCAACCCGTGTTACACAAAGGTCAACGCTGAATAAGTGAAATCTCTGACACTGCCCCCTCTCCCGGCCCCACGCTGTACACATACTGTATGGCTCACAATTTAATCACAGGATTTATTTTTAAAAACTTGCACACATTGTACATTTACTGTATGGTTCACACATGTTTAAAATGGGACTTCTCTTCTTTCTTCAATCTTATGTAACCGAAGGGGTGACCTCATTTGGAGATACCATCTCATGTCACCATCTGGGGCTCCCTGGGGATGAAAGGACTTGTGCAACCCCCCCTCCCTTTCTGTACCCCAGACTTTGCGTTCTCTCCCATGCTCCCCTATGCTTCTCTCTCTCCTCCCTCCTCCCTCTCCAACACCTACTCTACCTCACTCCTGGGGCCACTTCCCAGGGTGGGCTGTTTCCATGGTTCCTGGGGACAGCAGGGGTAGATGGCGGGAGAAGTGAGGGTCGGGGTTCTCCTCTGAGGGGAGGCTGGTCAGGTCTGGAGGAAGGGCGTGGGAGTTGGGGGAGGGCACGAGACCCTCAGATGTTGTAAGTTAGGTGGCTTTAAACTAAGAGGAGATTTATTGAGAAAGGCAAGGGGCCTTAGTATTTTACTTGGGAAGGATTTTATGTTAAAAACATATCTGCATTTAGTTGATGCAGAGGAGTCCTAAGGATGATCTTCCATTTCAGGCACCAAGGAAAACTGAGAATGCAATTTCCAGATGAGAAATTGTCAGTTTTGTGAGTTAGGCAGAAATGGAACATATTTGAGCAAAGTGGGTAGGTGTGAAAAATATGTTGTCTTAAAATGCCCTCCAAATAGTGTTGTCCACCCTCCTTGAGAGAGACAAAGGTAGAAGAAAACGAATCCACTATAAGGAAAACAACAGTTCAAATGTGATGATAACTGCTAGGCCCCCCCCCAGAACCCCAGAGTCAGGAGGGACAGTAAGGAGTGGTGGGGATTGTGGCAAACTACAGTCTGTGTGCTTGGCCGAAAAGGGGTTGCTGCTGTTCAGCATGAGCTAATTATAGCCACAGGAACACACAGAGCTCTTGATCTTTTGACAAAAACCAAAGGTATTTTTAAATTTTAAGGTGGTATTTCCTAATTTTAAAATATTTTCCACAGATCCAAAACATTTAAAACAACTGTGCCGGACAAATAAAGTGGACCTGCAAGTTAAATGTGGTCTGCAATCTGCCAGTTTGTGTCCTCTGCTCGAGACAGAGTTCTCCCTGCTTCTGCCTTGTGGGGTCTACCCAGGTCAGGTCGGGAGCACCGACCAGCAAGCAGAGGGCACACAAGGGACATTTTCCCACCTTCTGCCAACACTCAGATCCCCTGAGCAGAAAAGGGCAGACCAGAAGAGAGAGTCAGGGTGGCCACAGGCCGTGGCCTGGTCAGGCCCTCAATCCATCCCGCTCTCTCAGTGGCCTCCCCACCCCCACCCCTTGAGTGCCAGCAAGCAGATTTGTCGCTCCAGGCAGCTCCCCACTCCTGGCAGAGGATGGCATGACAGACGGGGATAGAGACGTTAGCCAAAGCAGACTTCCTGATTTAAAAATTCTCATTTTTCCCCCGGGGCTGCCAAATTTAGCAAAGTGCCATTCCAGCTGCAATGCTTCCAAGCCGTCTTAGGTAATCACAACTCTGCATTCCCTGTGGAGCGCTCAAGGAAATCACCTCCCAGCACCAATTTCCTGTGTACTCTGATTGCCCCAACCTAGCCAGGGCGGTCTCGTCTCCCATGTTTGGCATCGTGGAGTCAGGACCCCTTAAGCTCCTTGGGGCCGGAGCTCTGCCCTTAGAAAAGTGAGGGAAATAATCAAAGTGGTGGGTAAGGGTTCTCCATGGTTGGCGAGGCCCATTGCCTCAGAAGGTGCATTGGCAGAGGGGAAGCTGGGGGCAGGCTGCCTGCACCAGAGAGGAATTGCAAATGGGCTACTGGAGAGAAAAAAACAGCCCATCTCCCTTAGCACTATTGCTTTAAAAAATACTTAACTTCTTATTTTGAAATGATTTAAAACTTACAGAAAAGTAACAAGAATCATGCTAAGAAATCTTTCATTTCACTCTGATTTGTAAGTTAACATTTTGCTGCCTTTGCTTTACCATTCTCTCTCTATGCATAATTATTGTCTTTTCTGACACATTTAAGAGTACATTGCAGACTTTTTGCTCTATTGTCTCTAAATATTTCAGTATGCACTTCTTAAAAGTAGGGACTTTCTCTTCTATCATCATAATTATCAAAATTATTAATTATCAAATTGTACAATTATGCAAATCTGCCAACACACATTTAATTTTGACATACTACTAATGCATAACCTACTGTCCATATTCAAATGTCCCCTATTGTCCTAATATCATCCTTAGTTGTTTTTCTCCTGGCTCAGGATCCAGTCCTGGACCATGTATTGCTTTTAACTGCATGTCTTTAGTTGCCTTTAATCTGAATATTCCCTTGTCTTTCAAGACACTGATGTGCACAGGCCAGTGATTTTACAAAATACTCCCTTTGGATTTGTATGATAGTTCCCCACAACTAAAGCCAGGTTATCTAGTGTTTGCTGAAATTGTGCCCGAGGTTGTCTTGCGAAGTAACTGGGGTCTTTCACCAAAACTTGTCCAATCACAGTCATTATGGCCAGAAGGAAATTCACCGGCGAGGCTGAGTTGCTTGGTGTGCTGTCTTTTGTGGCTTCTTTTAATTCTTAGGTTCAGTGATTCTCTCTCCCTAATGGAATTTCAATTTTGCCACAGCACTTGCTGGGAGCTCTTTTATCTCATCAGGTCAAGTGCTTTCCTGCCTCTGTTTTGCTCAGCCTAACCTTGTGGGTCACCCTCACAGCACTGCAGCCCCGGATGTGACCCAGAGGCAGTGTGGCGTCACAGGCAGCTGGTCAGGGACCATGGTCTGGCTGGTCCCGGCCCACAGTGTGGCAGCAACGGAGAGGACGGGATGTGGGAGGAAAGCCTTGCCCTTGTCCGGATTTGCCTCCTCCGCCTCCCGCCCCGGGGCTGCTGGATCGCTCTGACTGGGAGCCAAGGTCCCGTTGATGCTGAGCTGCCAGTTTCTTTGCTTTCCTCAGCTGAGCATTCCTGCAGCCGCCTGCAGCCCTCCACTGTCTTCCTCCTGCAAATTCAGAAAGCCTCCACTGAGGGTAGAGGAAGCTGTGAAGTACTCTCTGGTAAACAGCAAAATGAGCTGGTGGAAGGCTCTCCGGGGGGATGTTGCCCAGAGCTGTGCCTGTGAAGACCCTCCCACTCCCAACCCCACCGGGCCGCTCTCCCTGTCAGTACAGACAAATCTAAAGCCCTCGCTGCTCTGCCCGGCCTCGTGGCTCCGACTCTCTTGCCCAAGTCTGCTGTATGATGGTTCCCTTAGGGGCCTCACAAGGCCCAATTCTTCTGTATCATGGTTCCCTTCAGGCCTCACTCTGCGGGGCCCGCACAACCAATTTCCACTGAACAGCTCACCTAGGCTTTCTTCCAAGTTCTTCTTTCTTCTCTGCTCACTTCCAAATCCCAGCTCTGCTCTCACTCTCCAAAAGAAATTTCCCTAACTCCATCCTCCTCCCAGACCATGCTCCCTCCTTAGAACCTAGTAGTAGCACAGTGGTCCGCTTTACTGAGGGACGCAGAGCAACAGCCCGGCTCTAGGGTCAGGACCTTAAACATATGACTAAATAGTATAGCATCCCGAGACAATCCCTGCAAGGCCTTCTCATCTCATTCTGTAACTGAGCTGAGTCCAAAGTCCCGTGGAGGTCGTGACCCCTGGAGGGGGTTTGCTGATGAGAATGAATAGCCCCAGGGAAAATGCTAAGTTTCTAATTTGGGGTGGGGAGTCTGATGAAAAATAAAAGGAACTGAAGGAGAAGGGGAAGTAGAATCGTTATGATGTAGGGATAGAGGAATCAGCAGCAGAAAATGTAGCCACCAAGATTGAGAGTTCGGAAATCAGATGCCAGAAGTTTTTGAGCCGCCGGGATATAGAGTTTCGGTTTGAGCATTTTTGGAATCATTAGTGACTTTGGGACCAGCGACTTTGGAGGCTTTGCAAGTAGCTGAGCGACGAAAAGTGCCCCCAGTTTTGTCTTTACTGCAGCCGAAGGAAGAAGGTAGAGGCCTGTAGAAGGCACCTTCCTAAAATGCGTGAGTGCAGTCTGTTAGGCCGTCTGCCCGCTGTAGTTGCTGTTTGCAGTTTTGCTGGCCTGATGCTGTGCTGCAGCATCACGGCAGTTTTGGGAGCATTTCCAGTTGCGTCCTGTGTTGTCCTCGTGAGTTGGAACCTGGCCTACACTCTGGCTGTTGCGCGTCTGCAGAAGGAGGAAGATGCCATTTTGGAAATGTGGTCTATTGTTTGGAAGAGGAGCTCCACCTCAGCAGTGGCAGGAAGACGCCACCTTTGTTACTTTTCTGGGACTTAAAGTACTGGACATTGCTTTAAGTAAGGTAAACGGCCATATGTTGATTTCAGTAATTCTTTTTTTCTTTTTTAAAAAGATTTGTTTATTTATACATACAGCTGGGGTACAGGCCAGAGGTGTGGAGTGGTGAGAGGCTTCACCAGAGACAGAGTGGGGAGCAGAACAGGCAGATCAGAAATACACTGCTGAGGGGAGCAGCGGGCGAGGCAGGAGAGGTCTGCTGCACCATGTGGGATTCTCCCCGGCTGGGCGTCGAACTCGCATCGCTGTTGCCGACAGCTCCACAGCCCAGAGCTTAACCACTGCGCCACCAGGGAGGCCTTGATTTTAGTAAAGTAAAATTCTTTGCTTTTCCCTGTTTGTTAAATAAATCCGAATGTTGTTGTTCCCTAAGCCTGAGTAGTCTTGCAAATGCGCGCACGGGTGCAGAACCAATATAGTGACCGCTAAGCAATGGGGGCACGGACTTTGGCAATTTTGAAAGGCCTCATTTACCCGCTATCAGTTCCTCTATCCCCCCACAGGTAGCCAGTACCTGGAAACTGGTCTCTGTCTTTCCCACTCATTTTCTAAAAATGAACTTTATTTTTTGGACAGTTTTACAGAAAAATTGTGAAACTAGTAGAGGGTTTCCATTTACCCGGTACCCAGTTCCCCTGATTAATGGCATCTTTCATTAGTGTTGTCTATGTGTAATGATATTGATAAGTCAGTGTTGACTAATATCCATGCTTCTTTAGCTTTCCTTAGTTTTTACCGAAGGCCCCTTTTCTGTCCTAAGAGCCTGGTCACCTTCATTACACTTAGTCATCTAGTCTCCCTAGAGTCCTCTGGGCTGATGACAGTTTCTTCAGACATTCCTTGCTTTGAATGACCCTGACCGTTAGGGTACTGGTTAGGTACTTTGTGGGGGTGGCCCTCAATTGGGATTTGTTTGACATCTTTCTCAAGATTAGATTGGAGTTAGGGGTTGGGGGAGGAAGATCCCAGAAACAAAGGGCTTATCACATCATAGCAACGCGAGGCACTGCGGATGTTCACACTGACCCCAGGCTGAGTCACCTCTGTCTGGTCCCTCCCCTGTCCAGTTGTTCTCTTTCTCCCTTTTCATATTGTACCCTGGCAGCACCACATTCTAGCTGATAAAGTTGGTCTGCGCAGGGCTATAGCAGGCTGGAACTGTCCTGTGAACCAGGTCTCGCAGATGCTGAGAATTCTCCCCCACAGCATGGGGGTTTACGGTTAAACAAGCGGAAGAGACTAGACTTATGATAATTAAGTTAGCAGGTTAGAGTTGGAGAAGCAGTATGAACTCATGTTTAGGTTCAAATAGATTCAGATGTTTACATACAGAAATATTTTTAGGTATGTGTATTTACACTCATTCACACACACAAACACACACACACACACACACCCTTGCTCTGTCAACAATAATACACAACAAAGAACACACCCAATGCCCAGATTTTGGTGTCTAACTCCACTCTCCAATGAAAGGAATCAGGGCGACTTGGAGAAGTAGAACTTTATTACAATATATTTACTAGTAAATGAATGTATCAATGTATGTGCACTTCACACAAACGGTTATCACAGTGTGTATGCATTTGTTACAACTTGATTTTTCTCTTCTCAATTAATTGTGTGTGATGTTCACAAAGGTTGGTTTGTGGAACTAGTTCATTTTTATTGTTGACCAGCAATAGGCTATATTCTTATTACACAGTTTACCCAGTTTTCTATAGATGGATGCTCAAAATAGAGAACTTGTACAAATACTCCTTTAGAATGGCTGGAAAGACATTTTACATTAGGTTTTATCCTCTGTGGATTGTTTGCTTGTGTTTTTCTAGATTGAACTTGGGTGTTGACCTCAATGAGTCTGAGAGAAGAGAGGTTAGCAGAAGTCTGGGAGAATCTGTTAGGACAACAGACGAAGATACAAAGTTGGCCTCTGTGTGTGACTCCTCGAACAGTTAGAATTTGTTCAGAACCTGTTACTTAAGGAGGAGAATTGTTGGCTATCTTAGTAAGACGATCTTCAGTTTGATCAGATAAGCCAAATTGCTTTACAAACTTGTTGTACAATTTATATTCCGACCATCAAGGTTTCAGATGGGCTGTGTGCCACACATATGCTGAGACTTAACAATTTCAGATATTGCCTCACTGAAGAATGAGAATAGTTTTCTTGGGATTGTGATTTTAATTCTCTCTTCCCCGACGCTCAAAGATTGAGCATTTTTTTTGTGTGTGTTTATTTGGCTCCTCTGGCATTTATTGTCTCTTTTATCCACTTTATCTAACGGATTGCCCTTTTGTTATGGGTACATTATTATACATTCTTTATAAAATTTATATACTAAATCTTTGTAGTTAAATGATTCATTTATACCAGCCAGTTGCTTTTCTTCTTAATCTTAAAAAAGATGTCTGACTTAATCATGGTGATATTGACCTTTACCAGCTGGTTGGGTGATGTTTGCCAGGTTTCTCCACTGTAAAACCCTTTCTTCCTCCCTCCTTTCCTCCCTCCCTCCCACACCTTTATTGCTTGGGAAGAGGTGCACTGAGAAGCTCTTGGGCACATCCTCTTCTTTTTCACCTGCAGTACTTTCTGGCTGCGCAGGATGGCGCTGGCGCTGCGGCTCCTGGCCATGCGAGGGTAGGGGAAGGACTAGTTCTTATGGTTCCTGTGCACGATGTTGCTGAGGTGGCCCCAGCCGTTCTCGCTAACCGTGGTCCTCACGTAGGAGGTGGCCAGCTTTCGTGGGCCGGATCTCCGCTTCACGACCACCCCCACGCCTTTGCAGCGGCTGCAGGCTGCACGCCCACAGTCTGGCGGTGAATCAGCCTGTTGTCGCGGAAGGAGCTGTGGTCCTTGAGATTATTAGTTTCAGTGGTGCACGTCTGCTTGTTCCTCTCCATGAGGAGCCTGCTGCAGTTCTCAAAGACCACCCGTGGTTTGCATTTTCACGGGTCTTAAAGCGTGCTTATTTTCCCCCTTCCTGGGGAGAGTTGTGTTGTTATGTTTTAGACTTCTCTCATACTCATGCTCACCCACCCACCCTCCCACCCACCCATCCATCCATCCATCCACCCACCCATCCATCCATCCAACAAATTAGTATCAAACATCTACCATGTATCAGGGACTGTGTAGGTGTTGGATCTCCTTTTTTGAACAAGACCGATAAGAAGCCCACTTTTTATTTGGGGGAAATAAATAAATAAGGAGTAAGTTTTTCCAGAGGAGGAAATGTCTGAACTGAGCCTTGAGGGCTTAGTCGGAATTTATCAAAGGAAGGGAGGTGGGATAGATTATTCCAGATTTTGACAGTGGCAGATACAAAGACCCAGATGGAGGGGCATCTGGCCATTTGTTCTGGGAGCAGACAGACATGCGGAAGGGCAGGGGCAGTGTAAGGCGGTGTCTTTGGGGGCTGAGTGTGGGGCATGGTGCAAGTCGGTGTAAGTTTACCAAGTCCCTGTTAACTTTTAGTTTCCTCATTGAATTAGAAATCTGGAACTGAGTCCATGGTTTTCATATTATTAATATTCATTAATTGAATATTTGAAGCAATTTTGAGAATTCCTGCCTGTTACAACTTATAACCCCATCCAGCTGAATATAATGACTCAGTTTCCACTTTGAGTGATTGAAGTGAAGACATTTGGGTTTTCCAATTCAGTTGTAAGAAAGGATATATTCCTCTAGAAGAGTGCTTCTTGTAACAATATAAACAAGGGATTCCCCAGGGTTACTGGAGAAGAGGGGCACATCAATTTACCTGTGTCTAGACTGCCTCAGATGAGATGGTACCATCAGTCCACTTTTGCTCCTTACCCCCCACCTTGATTGAGATAAGATAATAGAATTGACAAAGAATTGGGTGCACATCTAGGGGGTACAACGTATTGATTTGTTGCAAGTGTAGTCTGTGAAACCATCACCACAGTAGCATTAGCTTACACCTCCACTCTCTCACGTAATTACTATTTCACTTTGTTTTTGTGGTAAGAATATTTAACATGTATTCCCTTAGCATATAGTGTTGTATATGCTAAGTATAATATAATATTGTTGCATATTATAGTGTATAATATAATATAATATAATATAATATCATATAATATCATATAATACATTAACGATATCACCATAATGTACATTCAATCCCAAGAATTTAATCATCTCCGAACTGGAAGTTAATCTCTTGACCAACATCTCCCCACTTCCCCCACCCTGCCAAGTCCTGGCAATCACCATTCTACTCTCTCTGAGTTCAGCTTTTTCAGAAGCCACATATAAGTGAGTTCGTGTATCTTATTTATCTGTTTATTTATCTTGCTCCATCAAGTTTTTCTCATTTAGTGGAATACCCCGATGGTCCATTCATGTTGCTGCAAATGGAAGATTCCCTTTTCTCCCTTATATTTGAATGCTACTTCATTGTGTGTATATACCACATCTTTTCTATCCATTCATTCATAGATGGACACTGAGGTAATTTCCTATCTTGGCTATTGTGAATAGCTGTAATGAACACAGGGATGTAGATATTTCTTGAGATCCTGATTTTGTTTCTTTTGAAGGTACACCCAGACGTGGGATTGCTGGATCATCTGGTAGTTCTCATTTTAATTTTTTGAAGAAACTTCATACTGTTTTCCATAACAGCTATACCAATTTACACTCTTACCAACTGTGCGCAAATGGTTTGTTCCTTTTTTCCACCTCTTCAGCAATGCTTTTTATCTCTTGTCTTTTTGATGATAGCTATTCTAGTAGGTGTGAGGTGATATTTCCTTGTGATTTTGATTTGCATTTCTGTGATGATTAGTGATATTGAGCACCTTCTCATATACTTTTTGGCTATTTGTGTGTATTCTTTAGAAAAATGTCTATTTTGAATTTGTCCATTTAAAATGTCCATTTTAATTTTTTTGCTATTGAGTTGTGTGAATTTCTTATATGTTTTGGATGTTAACCTCTTTATATGATATATAGACACATATATATGTTATTATATATATATTATCACATATATGTGTATATATATATATTCTCATTCTGTAGGTTGCCTTTTCATTTTCTTCATAATTTCTTTTACTGTGCAGATGCTTTTATGTTTGATGTCATCCCACTTAATTACTTTGCTTTTTATTTTGCTTGTTCTTTTGGTGTCATATCCAAGATATTGTTGTCAAGACCAATGTCAAGATTTTCCTATGTTTTCTTCCAGAAGTTTTATGGCTTCAGGTCTTATGTTTAAATTAAATCTTTAGTTGACTTTTGTGAGGAGTGTAAGATAGGAGTCTAAAGTTATTCTTCTGCATATATTATCCAGTTTCCCCAACACATTTATTAAAGAGACAATCCTTTCCCCACAAGATATTTTTGGCTTTCTTGCCAAATATTAGTTGACCATAAATAGGAGTGTTTTTGGGCTCTCAGTTTTGTACTATTGGGCTCTGTGTCTATGCCAGTACCATTATGTTTTGGTTACTATAGCTTTATAATATAGTTTGAAAACAGTAGGTGTTCTTTTTCAGGATTGCTTTGGCTATTCAGTGTCTGTTCTGGTTTCATAAACCTTTTAGGAATTTTTATATTTCTTGAAGACTGTCATTAGAATTTTGATATGGATTGCATTGAATCTGTAGATGATTTTGCATAGTATGGACATCTAAACAATGTTAATTTTTCTGTTCCATAAACAGGATATCTTTCCATTGCTTTATGTCTTCTTCAACTTCTTTCTCAAACTGTTTTTATTTTCAGCATGTAGCTCTTTCACCTTGGCTAAATTTATTCGTAATTATTTCATTGTTTTTGATATTATTATGAATGGAATTGTTTTCTTCAGTTTTTCTGATACTTTGTGGTTAGTATAGAGAAACACAATTGATTACTACTATGTTTCATATCCTGAATTTTTACTTAATTTGTTAATTAATTATAAGGTTTTTTTCATGGTGGAGTCTGATTTTCTAGGAATAAGATCATATCATCTGCAATAGTCAATCTTCCATCTTTCTTTACAATTTGTATGCCTTTTATTTCCTTTTCTTGCCTAATTGCTATGTTTAAGACTTCTAGTACTGTGTTGAATAAAAGTGGCAAGAGTAGGTATCCTCGATCTTAGATGAAAACCTAAACTTTCACCACTGAGAATAATGATATATATGGTCTTGTCATTTATGGACCTTGTTATATTGAGTTTCAGTCCTTCTATATCCAATTTTTGGAGATTTTTTTGGTCAAGAACAGATGATCTATTTTGTCATATGCTCATTCTACATCTATTATTTTCATTCTATAGTGTGTCACATTTATTGATTTATATATGATGCATATGTCTATTGCATCCCAGGGGTATTATTGAAAAAAGGTGAACATTTTGGAAAAGTTGTGTTAGGCAATATGTAAAAAAATCCTCAACAAATATTCCTTTTGAACCAACCAAGAAATAGAATAATTTCCTCCAAATCCATGTATATTGCCACAAATGGCAAGAGTTTATCTATTTTGATTGCTGAGTAGTAGACCATTGTATGTATATGCCACATAATCCCAATCACTCATCTGTCTTTAAGCACTTTGGTTGTTTCCATAGGTTGGCTATTGGTAAACAGTGCTGCAATAAATATGTGAGTGCATATTTTCTTTCAAATTAGTGTTTTTATATTCTTTGGGTAGCTACCTAGTAGTGGAATTGCTAGGTCGTATCACAGATACATTTTTATTACTTTGAGAAACTTCCATATTGCTCTCCATAGGGACTGGACTAGTCTGCATTCTCACTAATAGTGTAGGAGGGTTCCTTTTTCTCCACGCCCTCATCAGCACTTGTTGTTTCTGGTCTTCTTGACCTTTAATATCAGTATCTTTTCATATATATGGTGTGCAAATATTTTCTCCCATTCAGTAGGTGTCATTTTGTTTTAGTGATGGTTTCATTTGCTCTGTGGAAGCTCTTTAGTTTGCTATCACTCCAGTTGTTTATATTCTTTTTTGTTTTCTTTGTTGCTGGAGATGAATTCCCCATAGGTATCTTTGAGATAAAATCTATGTTATAGAGTATTTTCCCTATATTTTCTTCTATTTTAATACACATTGAAGAAATTCAGAGCATAATAAGAGACTACTATTAACATTTATACTAATAAGGTCAATAACTTAGAAAAGATGGATGAATTACACTGGTCAACAGTGAGATCATTACTGACTTAACACTTTGTGGTCCGCTCACATATTCACATGTTCATTTAGTCTCTGGTTTTTCACGCCACGGTGGATTTATTTGGAACTATTAGGGGCTATTTCTTTGATCGTACTCAGTCTAGAAGCTTTAATCTCTATGAATTTAAAGTTTCATTAAAATATATCCAGTAGTTCAGGAGCTGTGTGCGTTTTATTGAATGCTTATACCATTCATGCTGTGGCACAGAAAATAGCCGGCACACAAAGTGTTAAAAAGGCCCAAATCTGTAGTTTCTTGGTGTCCTGAACATGAATATAATCCTGAAAATTTCTTATTAGCTTTCGTTTTGAAGATATTTCATATAATTCATTTTTATATGTTTCACAGTGTGAATTTATCCAGTAGGACTGCAACAACATCCTAAATCAGCCTAGAATGATGTAATATTGCATCACATTACATAATACCATCATCCAGAGTTGATTGCATCATTTTCTGATGCAATGCAATACTACTGCTAGGAGGCTGCTAAAGTAAGCTGACGTCAGCAGTGCACTAGATAAAGCGCTGTCGGAAAGGTTGAGCATTGAATATATTTCAGACTTTGTGCGAGACAATTTAAGCTACTGTTCCATAGAACTGTTACTATTTTATCCATTTAGGCACAATACAGAACAGTAATGCCTTGAAAGTGCGTTAATAGCATGGACAATTTCTGCTCTATCTGTGGGGAAGTAACATTTGTCAACCAAAAGCAAAGTATCACTTCTCAAGTGAAGAAGGCTTATCATTTTGACTTCGGATGCAGAGTTGGTGACCAAGACAAGCCTTGGGCCCTGCATATATGCTGTGCTACACGGACAACACAGCTTTCACAGTGGTTTAATGACAAAAGACCATCAATGCCATTTGCAGTCCTGATGGTGTGGAGAGAGCCAAGCAATCACATAAAAGACTGTTCCTTCTGCTTGGTTCCTCCTCTTTGTGGCGGAATAACAAAGCAAAAGATGTTGAGAATAGTCTACCCAAACATTCTGTCTGCATTGAGACTAGTTCCACATGGTGAGGGACGTCCTATTCCAGAGCCTCCAGCAGAATATTCTCTTGATTCATCTGATGAGGACAAGGGTGACCCGACCTGTTCTCCTCCTGTTCCATCAGCATGCAGTGATCCAGATTTTCACTGTGGTGCATCATCAACCCCACACAGACTAATACAGGAAGAACTATTTTTTTAATATATATTTTTATTGTTATTTATGTCTTTTACATTTTGTATTCTCCTTGGGTAGCCCACCACCAATTCACCCGTGATCCATCTCCATGGTCCCTTGTGTTCTTTTCTATTCCATTTTGTGCCCTTTTCCTCCCCCCCATCCCTCCTGAGTGTCTCTCTCCTATTTGGTTTCCTTATAGTCCTGTTATAAGTGAAACCATTCGATGTTTTTCTCTTTCTTTCTGGCTTATTTCACTGAGTATGATCCCCTCTAATTCCATCCATGTCACTGCAAATTGCATGTGTTTATCTTCTTTCCATGCTGAATAGTATTCCATTGTGTATATGTACCACATCTTCTTGATCCAGTCATATATAATACAGGAAGAACTAAATGACCTGGTTCGTGATTTGGACTTATCTAAGAACAAGGAAGAATTGCTGGGATCAAGACTCCAACAATGGAATCTTCTAGAAGATGTCACAATTACTTTATATTGAAAGTGCCACCAGCAGTTGGAGCCTTTCTTCAGAAAGGAAAGTACTCTGTTATTCTGTTCTGATATTGAGGGCCTTATGAATGCCTTAGAAATCACTCATGACCCAAGAATGGAGACTATTTCTAGACTCTTTGAAACTGAGTTTTAAGGCTGTGCTTCTGCACAGTGGAAACATCTTCCATCTATTCTATTCCTGAACGGCTGTACAAGAGACAAGCGAAGAAATCTAACAAGTAGCCTATGACTTGATTTTTTACAGGTATTAACTGTAGGCCTATTACTATTGACATGCATTTCGTGATGTAAACATCCATTTATTGCAAATTACAAAAAAAACTAGAGCCAAAATTAAAATATCACTGTCATATTCGTGTTGAGCACACACAAATTGATAGGAAATGACTAATTTCATTTCAGTAACATGACTTTTGTAAACATTTGTTGACCAGTGTTATTGGTGGCAAGGAATTCCTAATGCTATTTATTGATTTCTGACTTTTTCTTTTTCTTTTCTTTTTGTAGGTCCCATGTTCCTTTTTTTCTCTCTTTTAGCCTTACCTTGTGGATTGATGATTTTCTTTAGTGGTATGCTTCGATTCTCTATCTTTCATGAATCTACTGTAGGTTTTTGTTTTGTGGCTTATAGATAAAATAACATAGATATAATAACCTATATTTTGCTGATAACAACCTAATGTGTGGATGAGTGAGACTCCTCTTGGGTCTCTTGGAATATGGTGCTGAATTCTATAGTTCCCAGAAAGGCATTTTTGTTTATGGGTGGATGCCAAATTGTTGTTGTTAGGGTGTGGGAAACACGAACAAGGGACATATTATTCAGCTGTGAAGCTGATGTCACTACTATATATACTTTTGAGAAAGTTCTTAACACTCCACTGCTTCCTCTTCTGTACTATAAGGAGCTTGTCAATATTGCAGCTGAGGATTCTTCCAAACTTGACATGCTATGAGTTTAGCTATTTGATGTTTCTAGTAAGCCAGGAGGAAGATAGGAGGGAAGTTCAGGACAGAGCTGCCAGGTATTAGTTCCAGCCTATCAGGAGATTGGTCACTGTCCCTGCTCCCTTTGCTGCTACTCCATATGCTAGTCCTTTTGCTCATCCATCCACCCACCCAACCACCCACCCACCCACCGACCCACCGACCCACTGACCCATCCATCCATAGCATACATACATCTAGCCATATACCCATTTACTCATTTATTGACCACTCTCTTCTTGATCCCTCCTGTGAAAACTTTCAATGAGAATTCTTGTGAACGGGGCCTCTACTGATACAGTAATAGCGAGGCCTCTGGTTACAAGAGACAGAAACCAAATTTAGTTTAAGTAAAAAAGGAGACTTTCTAAAGCATATGGGGAGAGGAATGACACGGGACCCTAGGGCAAAAATTGAACTGGATCTCCAGAAGGGATTGGAACTAGAACTAATGAAATCTTGAGGGATTTTTCTCTATTCATTGGGCCTGGGTGATTGGAGAATGGAATGGTTGTTTTGTGAACTGGGCAGAGATTCCAAATAGTATCCTTTCCACCTAGATTATAGTTTTTCTTTGGGGAGGTGGTTACAGAACTAGGGATAATGTGGGTTTGCCCACAGGTGTCTGGTCTTGAGAGGTGGCATTATTGAAGGCCTCATGGGTCAGAGACAGGAGAATGTGGATACAAAAACGCCTAGGGTGCGTGTGGGGTGTGTGTGTGTGTGTGTGTGTGTGTGTGTGTGGGTTAGAGAGAGAGAGAGAGAGAGAGAGAGAGAGAGAGAGAGAGAGAGAGAGAAGCTTGTCTTGGATTGTACTCAGATAGAAAACCCATCTTCTGGGATCTGTTTTACAGGGCTGAGCCTCAGGCTTGGCCATAGCTCCCAATAGAAAACCCACAACAGATGTGTTTTCTCCCACTTAGCCCAGTAGAAAAGAAGGAACTAAATATTCTTTTTTTTTTTCCATTTTTTTTTATTGTTATTTGTGTCTTTTACATTTTGTATTCCCCTTGGGCAGCCCACCACCAATTCACCCGTGATCCATCTCCATGGTCCCCTGTATTCTCCTCTCTTCCATTTTGTGCCCTTATCCTCCCCTCCCCCCTCCCCCACCGCTGAGTGTCTCTCTCCCACCCCGCCTCCCTATA
>PVIJ01009813.1:6848-64480 GCA_004024925.1 Scalopus aquaticus | reverse complement strand
AGAATACAAGGGACCATGGAGATGGATCACGGGTGAATTGGTGGTGGGCTACCCAAGGGGAATACAAAATGTAAAAGACATAAATATCAATTGAAAAAAAAGATTTAGGTTCTTAGCAACTTGGAAGTTTATAATACCATATTGTTGACTCCAATAATTATATTGTACATTAGATTTATAGAACTTATTCATCTAGTTGTAAGTTTGTTCCCTTAAATAACATGTCCAATTCCTCTACCTCAGATACTAGTAACAATTCTACTCTCTGTTTTTACAATTTCAGCTTTTTTCCAATTTGACATATAGGTGAGATCATACAGTATTTGTCTTTCTCTGTCTGACTATATCATTTATACAATGTCCTCAAGTTTCATCCATAATGTCACAAGTGGCGGAATTTGATTCTTTCTCATGACTGAACATTTTTCCATTGTATATGTATATAACATCTTTATCTGTTCATCTACTGCTGGACACTTAGGTTATTTCCATATCTTAGTTATTGTAAAAAATGCTGCAGTGAACATGGGGTTATAGATATGTCATCAGGATTCTTTAGTTATATACTCAAAAGTAGAATTGCTAGATCATATGATAGTTCTATTTTAAATTTTTGAGGAACTGCCATACTGTTTTCCATAGTCACTGTACCGACTTACATTCCTGCCAAGAGAACACAAGATTTCCCTTTTCTCTGCACCCTCACTAATATTTTTCTCACTTATCTTTTTGATAAAAGCCATCCTAACAAATGAGAGGTGGTTGATTTGCATTTCCCTGATAGTAGTCATGTTGGGCATCTTTAAGTCATTTGACATCTCTATGAACTTCTGTTAAGTCATTTGACATCTCTATGAACATCTTTGGTTTCCTTGTCCATAACTGTCCTCACCTGTGGACTTTCATTTTCAGTTGATAACAAGGTACTATTTTTCCCCTGTTGTCCTTTGTGCTCAATATTGTGTCCCAGGGCTGTGGAGGATGGGCAAGGAAAGGCACACAGGTTCATCTCTAGAGAAGGCCAGCGGCTTACAGGGAAATGCAGGTTCCTGGACAAGCAGTGATACTGGTTTGAGGAAAAAAAGAACAGGCTGAGTAGATGAAGTGGGAGCTAGCAAGAGAGGCTTGAAGAAGAGGAGGGGCCGTCTCCTTTGTGACATTTAGTCATTAGACATTAACAGGGGACAGCTGTCATGGCCACTCAATGGAGAAGGCAGGCTTACAGCCCTGGTATGACAATATGTCCTGGGCCTCATAATCACTTGAAAAACACCACTTTTGCAGAGGGTTCTTCTAGCATTTGTTGCAAATCCTTCTATTTTATTACAGAAATCCCAGGCAAATCCTTCAGTGAGGGCGACTTTCTATTAACATACAGCTGTTAAGTGAAAATTAAAGCAAATGAGAAAAACCAAACCAGACTTCAAATAGTTACACTGACCCTGTGAAGACAGCACCATCAGGCAGAGGAAAGAGTTGTGAGCAGCACTATTTGAAGGCAAAACAGAAATGCAGCCCTGATTTTATGATGATATCAGAGGCGTTCTTCGCAGGCAGGTGGGATGGGCCCAGGTCCATGTTTTTCCTTCCGACCTCTCTTATCCCTTCTCTATCTCTTGCTTCCTTTTTTTCTCACAAAAGGGAGGTTTTGATCAAAAATTTACCCCTCAATAGGTTCCTGGGAACCCAAGGAAAAGACCTCCCAACCTGTGGGGTGCTGCTTGTGGGGAGACCAGGAGAATCTTTTGAATACAGCAAAGGGATCCTCTGCCTTGCCTCCCGTTTGCTTTCTGAAGTTTTTCTTTGTTTAAAATGTTATCAGCAGAAGTGTTTTCTTTTTGTTATAATAACTTTTTTCCCATGGAAATTCATCTTATTTATTTTTCTAGGTATATACATTGAGGTGAAATTGCAAAGCAGTAAGCTCCATCTTTTGTAACATGCAATTCTGTGGGTACTATCACAGAATCAAGTGGCAGCCTTCAGTAGCCACTTCACTTATGTGGGTTTTCCAGAAGCAGAGCCTCAGGTGGAGACTTGGTGCCTGTGGTTTGTTGAGGGAGGATGCTCAGGAGAAAGGAAGTGCTGAGGTGAGGCAGGCAGGGAACTGCTAAGTAAGGACATGAACAAAATGTTCCAGAAGTACAGCAGTGAGTCCCATCTTGAGGAGAGGGCAAGCCTGAAGACTGTTTAGTCAGCCAGTTGACACACCTGGGGGAAGTTGGGTTCCAGATGTTTGAGGGTAAGGTGACTGTCAACCTGGGGTGGTTCTCCATGGAAGATTTCCTGGGAGCCCCATAGCAGGGGATCTGGGTAGGCAGCACGTAACTATACTTCCTTAAAGCTAAAATATTTAGCATTCACAAAAACATCCTGGAAGCATGCCAGTTCTGCACCCCAGCCTCCTGGGTCATGGGAGTAGCTTGGAGAAGGTGAAGCTGCATCTAGGCTGCACATTTTGATTCAAGGAAAAAGGGGTAAGAGGTGAACATTTTTACCTTTCCCTTTTTTAACCCTTACTTCTGACTGAGCAGCATTCTATTTGTACATACAAAAGCTATATAGTGTATAGAAATGTGTAACGTATCTACATATGAAAGCAGTTCCTATTTTATATATAGTCTAAATATCTAAATTTATAGGAGAAATATTTTACTGGCTGTTGTCAATAAAGGTATTGGAAGTGGATGACATATAAAATATAAAAAAAATTTTTTAAGTTGTGCGCGAGTCTCCTGCGGTCACACCCGAGTCTTTCCTCTGCTCTTTCACTCAGCGGAGTGTGTGCGATGAGCACGTCCTCATTTAGCATCATCGATAGGTGCTTGGAAATTGGGACTTTAATTGAAATGACATACAATGAAAGCATGTCCTTGAATAATGTACAGTGTCAACAGTAATTGTTCCTTTCTTCTCAATGTTATAAGGAAACTGTGTCGAAGAAAATAACATTATTTGAGGACCCACTGAGCTGTAAATAATGCATTTAGTAACAATCATTAACGTCCTGGCAGTAAGCCTGGATTAGAGTGCTCTCATGCCAGCAGTACATACACTGTGCACATGTGCAGGATAAACGTATGTTAAATACATAATCTAAGAATCAATTCCCTGAATTTGAGAATTCGGCTTCATTTGAGTCGGATTTATTCCTCTCTCTTAGACATGCAGAGGCTGTGCCAAATATGTCAGAAATATGACTGTAAAGTCAGTTGTTATGTGTGTGTGCATATCTGTCTCTCCATCAATCTGTCCTGCATTTTATTTATAAATACTTAAAGATAACAAATAAATGGAAATAGATGGAATATGTTGTTTTTGTCCAAGGCTGCCAGGAACATTTCTATAAGGAACAGTTTCCAACTTTACTTCAGTTTCATAGTTTTTTTTTTCTTAAACAAAGTACCTTTCACAGGTCTTAGTGGGTGCTGCTAACCTAGCTGCCTGTGGGTGAGAGAATAATCGGTACAATAAAAGTCATTTGGCGGGGTGAGTGGAGACTTTTTGGTTTCACTTTCTTGAAAAAGAAAAATAATGAAAGATTCTAATGATTGAATGAGAAATAACTGCATGGTTGGTAGTTTCTTTTTATTTTAACAAATTGGAAGAGCACCTGATTAATGATTTTTAGAGCGATGATCAACTGGAAGTGGGGATTGGAGTGTGTAATCAGAAACGGATTCAGATAATTGAGTGACTTTGCTGCAAAGAAACTGTCCCAGCCCATTCACTTATTTCTGTAAACAGGCTGTCTCCATGCCCCTTATACAAAAAACAGGAATAAAATAAAATGGATGCTGCGAACTCTTTGGTTAGCAGCACTTAAATTTATACACACATGTGAAGTAATCAAAACGGGTGCTAGTTCAACAAAAGATACATTTCCAAATAAGTTGCCAAAATCTAATGTATTTATAATGCATTACTTAATTGTACATTAATAATAGTTGTTACAATTCAATTTGGGTGACATTTTAAAAAAGAATCATTTGATTGCAGGGAATTTAAAAAAATAAATGATATACTTTTCATACAGGAAAATATTGACAAGGTGTTCAATGAAAGATTTTCAAGCACACTATGTATATGTGTATATATATATATATATATATAATATTAGGACGAAATTTTATGGAAGGAGTGGAATGAAGATACAAATCTAAGGAGTCAAAGACAGTCATAAATTTCTGACTGGTAAAGAAACTTTGTTAACATTTTTTAAAAAATTGGTGATGTTTTATGAGGCAACACCTGAAAGGGGAAAGCATGCATTGCACAAAAAAGAAGAATGATGTAAAAGATATATAAAATAAAAAAAAAATGGGTGATGGTGGGCATCAAATGCCTTTTATTTTGCATGACATTGGAAATAGAATACTACTATAATTTTATCTAAAACATTAAATTTAAACATAATTAATCATATGTAAATATAATAAACATTCCCAAGAAATGCTAAATAAAATATAACAAACATTCTTTTAGAGTCGGAACTTATAACATTTAAGGATTATTTCCAGGTGAAATTATTATTTCCAGTGAAAACCACTGAGAAAAAGCTGAGAAAAGCTGAACAGCCACTCCTTGGAGGGTCTTGCCAGTTTCAGCAATCAGACCTTTTTATTTTTATTTTTTTTAAAGATTTATTTATTTATGCATACAAGCTGGGGTATAGGCCAGAAGTGTGGGGCGATGAAAGGGTTCACCAGCGACAGAGTAGGGAGCAGAACAGGCAGATGGACGAAAATACACTGCTGAGGGGAGCAGTGGGTGAGACAGAAGAGGTCTGCTGCGCCATGTGGGAATCTCCCCTGCCGGGGGTCGAACTCGTGTCACCGCTGCCAACATCTCCACAGGGCAGCGCTTAACCGCTGCGCCACCAGGGAGGCCCCTTTAGTTTTATTTTTAAAAATTGAGCAGAATGTACAGAGTTCACACATATAACCCTCCTGGGATTTGTATCTAACACTGGTGCGGCATGCTCGTTAGAATTGCTGAATCTATTTTGGTGCATTACTATTAACTAAAGT
The DNA here is from genome assembly GCA_004024925.1 of Scalopus aquaticus. Taxonomy (NCBI): domain Eukaryota; kingdom Metazoa; phylum Chordata; class Mammalia; order Eulipotyphla; family Talpidae; genus Scalopus; species Scalopus aquaticus. The sequence continues at coordinate 59,450 of PVIJ01009813.1, read as the reverse complement.
TCATGCTTATATTAGGATTCACTCTTTGGGTTGCAATTCTAGGTTCTAAAAAAGATATAATTTCAAGTGTACACTTTTACTGTAATATACAGTATCATTTCACTTCATGAAAAATCCCCTTTGCTCCTCCTATTTATCCCTCCCTGTCTCCCCTCAACCCCTAGTAACTGTGGATTCTTCTACTGTTTCTATAGTTTTGCCTTTTCTAGAATGTCATATAGTTGGAATCACATAGTGTGTAGCCTTTTCAGATTGGCTTTTTTCACTTAGTAATATGCCCTTAAATTTCTGCTATGTCTTTTTGTGGTTTGGTAATTTGTTTCTTTTTGTCAGTGAGTAATATTCCATTGTATGGATATATGATACTTGTCTATTTATTGATTGATTAAAAGACTTAATTGGTTGTTCTAATTTTTGACAATTATGAAAAAAAGTGGCTAAAAACATTCACATGCAAGTTTTTGTGAGGGCATAAATTATCAGTTCCATTGCATAAATATCCAGGAGCATGATTGCTAGAGAGCATGTTAAGACTATGTTTAGCTTTCTCAGAAACTGACTTTCAAAGTGGCAGAAGCAGTTTGCATTTCTACCAGCAATGAATGAGACTCTCTATTGTTCCACATTCTGGCCAGCAATACTGTTGTCAGTGTTCTGAGTTTAAGTCACTCATCAAGCTTATAATGATATCTTATTATTGTATTAACTTGCAGTTCCTTTTGACATATGATGTGGAACATCTTTTCATATACCAATTTGCCATCTGTATATTTCTTTAGTGAGATGTTGATTGAGAGTTTTTGTTCATTTTTAAATGGGCTGTTTCTTTTTCTTATTGTTAAGTTTTAAGAATTTTATCTACATTTTGGTTACAAATCCTTAAAAGGTATTATTTTTTCTTCAAGTCTGTATCTTATCTTTTCATTTTATTAATGTGTCTTTCACAGAATGGACATTTTAATTTTTAAAATGTCTACCTTATCAATTTTTCCTTTCATGTTTCATGCTTTGATATTCTATATGAAAATTCATTGTCAAATGCAAAGTCACTTGGGCTTTCTCCTGTCTTATTTTTGGAAGTTTTATAGTTTAGTGCTTTGCATTTAGGTCTATGATCCATCCTGAGTTAATTTTTGGGTGAGATATAAGGTATGTGTCTCACCTTTTTTTTTGAGGGGGGAATGTCTAATTGTTTCAGAACCACTCACTGAAAAGACTACACATTGTCCAGTGAATTGTCTTTGCTCCTTTGTCAAAGATCAGTTGATTATATGGGTCTATTTGAGCTCTCTATTCTGATCTATTGCTATAACTGTCTGTTGTTTTATGACCACAACAATGTCTTGGTTATAACTTTAGAGTAAGTCTCAAAGTTGGGTAGTGTCAGTTCCCCCACTTTGTGTTATGTAGCAAAAATTCCTGCATCTTGAAAGGACCAAGAACAGAAATCAAGTTTGAGTACTTTTACCCTTTGGCACATAATAGCCTTGCCTATTTTTGTAGCTTTAGGAATAAGATGTCAGGGTTTGCCTTTTCCTCTCTCTGGGGAGCTGCTCTGTGAATAGAGGCATCTTTATTGTGGTCATGAAGGGCTGATTCCATGCATGCAGCAACGAGTGCCTGCAAGGGGGGATTTACACTCTCATACCACTTCCTTTTCTGTCAATTGCCAATGAGCCAATCTAATGCCTAGACCAGTTGCCTGGACCACTTTTGTTAAAGCTGGAAATGGACTTGTCAGCGGCTCCTGCCTGTCCTTCACTGACTCCCTCCCATGCACAGGTGTGGCCTCCAGGCTGCTAAGGCCTCTGTCCCTCACTGTACTGGTCGCCCGAGCCACATGCTTGCTTCTGTCTGCTGGCGTCTCCCTCTCATGCGGGGAGGCCATGAAGACCTTCTGGAGTCTCTGTTAAGGACACTCCCTACTCTGTGAAGCCCAGCTTAGAGCTGGGTGCTGTGCTAGCTCCTGAGTTTAGCTTGGTCTTGGTGTTTGACACACAGATGGGACTTAAGGGTGTCCCACAGCTCTTCTGATGGGCTAAAGTGAGGGGGAAGCTAAAGAGGAAGAGGGGAAGGGAGAGGAAAGAAGAGAGAGCCAGATAAGAGGTCTGAGAAGGAGGAAGGGCAGTGTACTCTTTGGGGGCCAAAGTGTTACCTGGGTCCCTCCTCATAGCCTAAAAAGAAATGACTAATCACGGGTATATGAGCCTGTCCCAGAAATCTGCTTAAGCCCACACAACCTCTGATTGTCACCAACTGGAACAATACAAGATGAAGGCCTTTACGAGCCCAAGTGTTTATAAATTAAAAGCAAAAGCAATACCAAATCACAGAGTAAGAAGCCCCTCAAAGTTGCCATTTCTCCATCATGACTACTACTTCAAGCCTGACAGTCAGGGTTTGCATCCTGACTTCTTCGCTTCCTGTCACCTGGTTACAGCTCTGGGCCTCGGCTTCCTCATTCACTAACTGGAGATAACAATGAGACTCCCTTTCTTCAGTATTGTCATGATATTGAATGAACTGTCATTTGTACAGCCCTTAGCACAGTGCTTGGCACAGAGGGAGAGTTCCATGGATGAGGACTATTACTGTTCTTCTTCTTCTTATTATTTCATTTTATATATACTTTACATCATTCTTCCTTTTCGTGCAATGCATGCTTTTTCCTTTCAGGAGTTATCCCTGTAAAATTTCCCACCACCAATTCACTGTGCACCATCACCGTGTTCTTCCCTCTGAAGGAGCCTTTGCTCCTCACTGCTGGGGGCACAAAGCAGGTCCTCAAATGTTGGCACCCACCCATGTTCTGGGCATCTTCAGAGGACAGGCCAAGGGTCTCTGGGCTTGGGGGCGGGGCACTAACTCGCTCTGCTCTCTCCTTTCAAGTCTCCTGTGTGACTAGGAGCGCTTCCCCCACCTTTGCAGACACTGAGCGAAGCATTTTGCCCAACTCATGTCCAGAGTTCAGCGCTTCCCTTGCACTAGGTGGGTCTCTCCCTGTGGCTATGGCTTGAGGAGGCCTTGGGAATGCTTCTGTGCAGGAATTACAGCGTCCTCTTACAGCGCGCCTTTTCTGGAACTCTGTGTCTCTTTAGAAGTCCATCTCAGGCTCCCTTGTTTAGGTCTCCATCTCTTCTCTTTCTTTGCTTTCCCGATTTCTCTCTATTACGAGCAGGTTAATAAACCTCAGTTTCTCTCATCTACAAAATGGGTTTGGTAAGGTTTTACAAAAGTGTTGGAAACAGGTGCTCGCCTGGCACTATGAGGAAGTCACCCTGTAGGGTGACTGAAGTTGGACTTCTTGCGCTTGGCCTTTGGTTCCTTTGGGTCCGTTGCCATCCGCCTGGGTCTGTTGTCTAGTGAACTCTTGCATCCCTTGGCAGAGATGAGGGGAGGGAAACTCCAAGACCATGGCCCGGGTGAGGGTCTCTGTCAGCACTTCAGATAGCTGGTACACACCGCCCACCCTGACAGCCCTGGAGTACCCCTTAGAGTGGTCCAGGGCCGGTTTTCCAGCTTGCCTGCCCCAATTCGGTCTGCAAAGATGGATCTCTGAGTGTCTTCCTTAAATGCAGCCCCACATTCTGATTTCCAAGACTGTTCTGTGACCGGAGAGTCAAAGTAGCAAGGTCCTGTACACTATATAACTTCCCTTGAACCGAGCGTAAACTTAGGGGGAAATTCCTGGAGGGGCCCCGCCCTTCAAAACAAAACAAAACAAAACAAAACAAAACAAAACAAAACAAAACAAAACAAAAACCCAACGCCAGCGTCTAAAGACACCCCAGACCCAGAGCGATTCGAAGGTCAATTATCTCAAAGGAAAGTTATTGTTTTGCTAATCCCGGGAACAGCTTGCATAGGGAGATTTGGGTCTTCCCTTAATAATGGAAAGTTAATGCGAAGACTCTTGTAATTATCTTCATCGGAAACTCCTCGTTTAATCTACTTGTTTAGCTAAGGACCCACTGGAAGACTAAGCGAGCGGGGGTCCGACTTTAACGACTAGGCTCTGGGTCCAGCTCCTGCAGGCGCGCAGGGAGAGCGCCGCGCACCTGCAGGACACAGAGCTGCCGCCTCGCCTGCCTTGCTCAGTAGTTGGGGCTGCGGAGGTTTCCTGACTTCTATATTCGGGAAAGTCGTGCTCACCGTTCCCAACGAGTCGTCTTAGGTGGGCTCAGATTTTCAGCTCCTGAGACAGGGCTGGCTTACCCGCACACTTTTTGGTGCCAGCTTTAACAAATATGGGAATTTTACATGAAAATCAGGTTTTCTTTGAATAACCCTAAACTCCATAAACTCTGTGAAGAAAGGAGAGTCCCATTACACAGACCAATTTTACAATTTACTCCCTTCACTCATCCCTATTTAGGGTTGCATGGTCAAATACTGGTATTGGCTTAGCCCCTAAAAGTATCCATTCCTTATCTGAAATTCAAATTTCACTGGTGCTCCTGTATTTTTCTTATTTTTATTTATTTTATTTTATTTTTGGCTAAACCTGTACCTTCCTCTTGGCCTGGTGGCTACTCCCTTGCCACTCTGCTTCCTGTAATTCTCTCTGCTGGTGTGAGTCTTGGTACACTCCCTGCCCCCCTCCCAGACTTTACAACACTACCCTGCTGGATTTGACTGAAAGTGGAGTGGGCATGAATTCAAGAAACATTTTCCACTCCTTTCCCTTTGGAGATTTTGCCCTTTCATCTGGGTGGTGGAGTTGGAAAGCTGGAGGGGTTGTGTAGGTGGGAATGTGACTGGAAATGATATCCTGGGTCTTAAAAGACCACTAGGTCCTAGGAAGGAGGCTTCAGGGCAGCTGAGAGTGGGACCTCCACTCAGAGAATCTGGAAGGGAAGGGAAAGGTCCGGGAAGGGAAAGACCTTGGCTTTTGGAGGAACCGCAGAGAGCAGATACATTGTCCCCACCCTACTTTCCCCCCACGCATCCAGAAAGGGGGAGGGAGTGGGCAGGGGGACAGCTGGAGAGGAGAGAGGAGAAGGAAGTGATTGAGGGGACTGCAGCTGGGAGGGCGGGGACCTTAGGGAGGGGAACTGGCGGCGTCCCCGTGTCGCGGAGTCCAAAGCGATGACGCTTCCGAGCCCCGCTGATTGGAGCCCTCCTGGCCTTCTGAGCCCCACTGGGAGTCCAGTTCTATAAAGCGTCCTCTGAGCTGCGCCCCTCTGCAAAGGTGATCCAGGGAAGGTCAAGCTTTTCTAAGCAATGACGGGTCGGGACGCGCTTTCCGACGGGCGCGCCAGGAGTACCGCGTTAGTTCCAGGTGGTTTCGCCACAGGCCAGCGTCCCCGGGGCTTTGCTATTACTGACTTGCTGGGTTTGGAGGCCGAGCTGCCGGCGCCTGCGGATCCCGGGCCAGGATCCCACTGTGAGGGACCGCCGGTCGCGCCTTGTACGGGACCTGGGCTTGGCGGCTCCTGCCTGGCGCGTGGGGCCCGTCCACTGGGATTCGGTCTCTTCTGCGGTTTCGGTACACAGCCTTCTTCCGTCTCTCGGGCTCCCTGCCTGCTTCTAGCAGACCTGCCTTTCCTGCCGCCCAGGGAGCCTGAACCCGCCGTCTCGCGAGCCTCAGGCCGCTCACCGCCCCTTCGCCGCCGCCAAAAGCACAACGAGAGCATCTCGACGTCAGGTAATGAGGCCAGCCAGTCCTGCTCCTGCCAGGGTTCCCTCTGGCTTGGAGCGATTCAGGGCTAACAAACCGATGTCCCACTGTGCACTCACCCTCAGCATCCCAAATCTATGGGAAGTCAAAACTCAAGAGGGTGATTCGATGGTGGAGGCATATTCTCACTTTTGCCCTTGTCCCTTGCCGCTTTCTAAATTCCTGACTATACTCCCAGATTTGGTTGCGACAGCACAGCGTACAACAGCACCCTGTTCTGTACCTAGCTGGGTGGTCTCCCGAGTGTCTTTCCCTAGGGCCCACCCCAATCTCGGTCTCTGAGAACGACACAAATCAAAAAGAACTGGGTCTGGACCTGTTTTGTACACTAGCAAACCCGGAATCCAGTACACTGCCGGTGCTCAAAGGTTAGCAGAGTTGACTAAATGATTGACTCATCCTTGAAGACCAAGGGACAGGAGCTCTGGTACTGTCCACTCATTTGGTGCTGAAAAGGGCGTCCCAGTTCCGCACCTCTCTCCTGTCTTCCTTCTTCCCTTCTCCAATCATTGCCTTGCTCAGCACCACCACTCTCCACACACACAAGAAAGGAAGCGACTTCAGTAATTTCGTTGTAGTTCTGCTTAACGTTTTCTTCGTAGCCCACCTATTTCCTCAAAGAAGTTGAGGCTGATTATGGGAAAAGAGAAGGAAACACTGAAATATAAAGAACAAGGGCCAAGTTTGAGGTCTGGGGGAAGAGAAGGGAGATTTATACAAGAAAAAATGAACTGAGAGGAACTATGTAATAGAACCAAGGCTGAGCACCCTGGCAGCCAAGGCAAAAAGAGTATATTTGGTCTCCAGATAAAAAGAAGTATGCCAGATCAACTGACAAGAGAACTTTCACTCAGCTCTAAAAAGACTATCTCATGAATCTCTATGTAAGATAAAATGATCCCCTATATTAGTTGTTTCAATAAAGATGCAGAAACCACCTTCACAGGATGGATCCTTTCCTATGAGCACTGACAAAACTAAAGGAAAAATGAAATTAAATTTCAGTCTGTGAGCTTAACAAAAATTTCTCAAAGACAACTTAAAAAGAAAAAATAAGCAGGCAAACTTAATTTAAATACTACATTTTCATTTAATAAAATTACAAAATTTTACATACAATCAGTATAAAATTATCACTACATTACTTTTGGGTGTACTAAGTCTTCTCCCATCCAAGTACTAACCAGGCCCGACCCTGCTTAGCTTCCGAGATCAGACGAGATCGGGCGCGTTCAGGGTGGTATGGCCGTAGACTGTACTAAGTCTTCTAAATTCTTGAGATATTTTGCATTTGTGGCAGATCTCAATTCAAACTGGTCACCTTCACATGCTCAAGAACTTTATGTACCAGATGAGTATATCATAGTACTGTATAGTATTGTTGCATTATAATTAAAGCACACAGTTTTCTGGTGATGCATTAAATTTCAATTATATTTAGTTTAATAATAAAATCATGTACTTAAGAGAGAAGTAAATTAATATTATTTTTATTAATTTTTAAAATATTGTGAGGCAAATTGCTTTTTATCATTGAATCTGATAACTTCTTTCCACCTGGATCTTTGATATAATGGATATTAAAATATATCGCATAGTGGAATGGGGTTTTAATTTTTTTCAAGTGCATCACCTGGGCACATTCTTCAAGAATATGTTTCTGGCACCCCCTACCAGAGTTTCAGAACTGATAATAAGAGAAGTTCTGATAAGTATTCTGATGTTACAAACTTCAATCTAACACTCCCCGCCACCCTCAAAAACAGACTTTGAGAAATGTTGGTATACTGGTTAAGATGAGGTAATTGAGGCAGAAGAAAGTGAGTGAATTTGAAGTGGATATGGAAAATGCAATTAATGGCCAAGCAGCTTTGGCTTCACACAGTCTGGGGTTTGAATTCAGTTTCACCATTTACTACCTGTGTGATCTTAAGCAAGTTACTTGTATTCTCCTTGCCTCAGTCTCCTCATCTGTAAAAAATAGGAAAATAATAGCAACTACCTTGGAGTTCTCTTACTTTGTGAAGAATAATGTGATAATGCATGGACAAAGCTAAACAGAATGTGTAGAATTAGTGATTTCTAAAAATGCTAATTTGTATGTTAAGTACTTTCCTTGACAGGTTCTTAGCTTCAATTCTCATATTAAAATCTAGAAAATAAAGTAAAAAATATTCTCACCCTTAAAGCCCTCTGTTTGTCCTTGTGCAAACAGATGAGGATAGCCGGACTGAAGACAGGAGTGACTTGAAGGTGTCCCCCACCCTGGGAAAGAGAAAGAAGCGGCGGCACAGGTACAGAATTAACCGTCCTCCCTGACCTTTCCTTAATGCACGGCTGAAAGTTTATGTTCTTGGGTTCTGGCAGGTCCGGGGGCCTCCTGGTTGGCACCAGGAAGGTACAGTGGTCATTTGGGAACATACTTCTGCTACTCCCAGAAGTACAGGCAATGTTTGTAGCATTTTAAGCACACAACTTTGTGGGCCTTTAAAATGAATTGACTAGAATGAGTTGATGGAATTCACTGAGGAGGAAAAGAACTACAGAACTCTGTTTTGTTTAACCAAACTTCTGGACTTTCCAGAGGCTAATCAATTAGAGGTGGGATGTCCAGTTATCATGAGATGACCATTTTGGGTCTGGAAAGCTGGGGGGCCACTAAGGCAGGAAAGCCTGGCAGCTCCGTGTAGACTTGTGCCCACATGTTGGATCTTCCTGCAGGACTGTTTTCACAGCCCACCAGCTGGAAGAGCTGGAGAAGGCGTTCGGTGAGGCCCACTACCCTGACGTGTACACCCGGGAAATGCTGGCTGTGAAAACTGAGCTCCCTGAAGACCGAATTCAGGTGCCTGGGGTCCCCCAACTCCTTCCCAATGATAATACAAAAAGCATGTAATTCTTATATAGAGAGTCTCAACCCACAGGGACCCCTAAACAGTAATAATTTTCTACACACCGAGGGCCACCTAACTGCAGATCCCACATTACTGTCTTCCTTCCAAGGAGATAACCCCATGTCACCTTCCTTTTATTGCATCATTTAAAAAAATCACACATCAATGTGCTGCAGCTAGAAGCTAAATACAAATATATCAATGGAAACAAAAGACTATAGGTTGAAATTAGGTCTTTAGTGGTGAACATAATGTGGTACATACAAATATTGATTTATGATGTTGCATACTTGAAACCTACAGAATGTGATTAGCCAATGTTACTTTAATAAAAAAAAATCTAAAAAAAAAAATCCCTTCACTGCAAGCCCTGAAAGAAAGCAGTATAAATAGCCTGATGTGACTATTCTGTTACATACATTATCTCCATTTTATATACATTTGGCTCTGAATACACACTCACACACACACACACACAGACTCACATATACAGTATTTTGTTCTTTGTTTTTACAAAAAGGTGTCATATTATTCTACATAACATTTTTGCTAACAAGACATGAACATTGCTCCAGCTCAGAAGATATGCCACTAATTTACTCCTTTTAAGAGTTAAATATCTTCTGTTATTCATTTATTAAGAAAATGTTTTACATGAGAAGATTTAGCAGCAACCTAAGATTAGAAGGGGCCATTTCTGGAATGAATTCTTTCCAAACAAGAAGAGGAATCAGAAACATCATAGTTGACTTGTTTATACAATGTGGGAGCGAATCCTTTTATTTACTTTTTATACCTGTCTATGGAAAACCGCAGTGGAGACCAGCCACACATTATCTCCACAATACATCCCTTTGACTTTTAAGTGAATGATGGGCAGAGCTCCTCACGATCTGAATTCTAGGAGCTCCCCGAGGATGGCTAGTCGGCCCTTTCTAGAACTCTCACCCAAGGGCACCTTGAAGTGTCCATGTTCACTGTATCTCCTCTTGTATGTTCTCCTGACTCAAACCAGGTGTGGTTTCAAAATCGGAGGGCCAAGTGGCGGAAGCGGGAGAAGCGTTGGGGCGGCAGCAGCGTGATGGCGGAGTACGGCCTCTATGGGGCCATGGTCCGACACTGCATCCCAACCCCCAACTCTGTTCTCAACTCCTCAGAGAGTGGCATGGTGGGCTCCTGTGCACCCTGGCTTCTGGGTAAGGAAGGCACCATGCAGCAGCAGCAAGCTGGAAATGGTGTGTATTGGTGGTGATGGGGTGGGGGATCCCCATCTAGGACAGTCATTTGCAAAGGGAAGCAAGTAAAATTATTTAGATTCAGGGCAGAATATCACATCTGATTTCTAAATACTATAATTACAAGGCGTGGGCCATCAAGTCCTAGGGCTTACTTTCACTGAAACTGTATAAACAATGTGTCAGCACAGGACTTGGTTTGGAGAATGAAATGATATACTCTCGTATGTGAAATAGCTTTCCAAAATATTGAGTACTATTATAATTTTTGGAAACCATGTAATTGAGTGCTCATGATAATAGGAACCTGGCCAGCGCACAACAATGAAACCTGGAGATGATGAACCCATGCATACCGGAGTAGAGATCTGATTCCAGGTCCTGGTTGGGTCATTAACAACTTGCCTGGTAGCTTTTCTGTTGCCTGAATTTTTGATGCTAGAAGAAGCCATACTGATGAGGTCCAAACTTAGGAGCAGAGCATTCTGGGTTTTCTCTGTTTGTGACTACCAGACACCAGTGCACAGGGATCACAGTTTGGAGGAATGAGTCATAAGATGGCATCGTGGGCAGGGTGGGAGATTAGAATGGGGGCTGGGCAGCATTTTAGGTTGGGTAGAAGAGGCTTGGTCAGGAAAGTTTTTTGTAATTCTCCCTAATTGACACTCTGCTGGGATGGGCCATACCAATTGCAACTATGGTTTTGGCTTTGCCATCAAATACTGAAGAGACTGAGAGAGAATTGGGAGCAGGGGACCCAGACCACCCCTCTGACCTTATACAAGCAGGTTTGGCATCTGCACAAGACATTCTCTCTTCCAGAGAACTAGAAGTCTGACTTTTGATGTGCAAACTCCTAATTAAAGCATGTTGGCAGCAAATAAATTTTCATGATCCCCTTGTCATCCAAACAAGACCTCTTGGCTGTTAGGTACTAGTTTTCAACTCCTAATGTGTGGAGTTACCTATGTGGCTCTCCTGGAGACTCTGGAGACAGGCACTGACCAGGGCAAGTCGCGTGGAATTTAGAGGATACTGACATGAAAAAATGTACTTACTTAGTGGCAGATTTTATAGATATTTATTTCTATTTCTTTTTCCTTTTTTCTTCTGTAAGGGATGCATAAAAAATCGGCGGAAGTGATAAGGAAACCAGGAAGTGAAGAAAATCTGGCAAGATTCTGGGGCTCTGACCACCTCAAGGAGAGGTCTAGCCTAAGTCAGGCAAGACTCCAGAAAGGCTCAGGAAAAGCCAGCCCTGAGAATGACCTAGAAGATGTGGCCATTGATCTGTCCAGCTCCACCCGGCAGGAGAGCAAGAGAGTGCAGCAGGAGGCTGGTGCCCCAGAATGCTCAGATTCTGAGGGGCTGGAGGGGCTCCGGTCAGGGAATGTGGGAGCCTTATGAAGTCTGCAGATCCCATCCTCAAAGGAGGGAAATGTGAACCATTCTCACAGGCATTTTTTTCCTCTAAAGGACAAAAGTTGTGAGAGACAAATACACTCAGTAGGATTTTCTTCTTATGATGTCAGGATAAAACGCAATGCCAATTCCTTTAAGGAGACAGAAGGATGACTTAGGAAAAATTCCATTTTATTTTAGAATGGCTGTCTTTCCTTAAGGCGTATTATAGTGGTTAATTTGGCATAAAATTATGATTTTCTTTTATATATCTTGAGAAGGGAGGATGTTAAAGTTCAAAGGGTGTATGTGAGATTTGGTTCAATATGCTGTGTAGATTATTTATTAATAGGTTAGATCTGATGTTCTCATGCTGAATTTGAAAATAGGGAATTATTTACCTTCCAGAGAATCAAATGTCTTCATAAATGGTGAAGACCCTTTGTAGATATTTGACATGTCTTTTTCTTGAACTTGGCTTTGGACATTTCAATTTTCAGTTATTTAGGCAATAATTTTGTGTTCCTCTGAGTGTTATTTGGTAGACTACGCAAATGGGAACTCAAAGAACAAAGAAAGCCATACTTCCCCCTTCCCTTCTGAAATACGTGGGGCCATATTTAAATAGTTATTGCCACTGTATAAACACTGTTTTAAGGTCAGAGCAAGCTTCTTGGTCTTTTAAAATTTACATTTGAAAGCACTTTCATGTCTTGATTTCATGAATGTTTCCCTTCCTTTGGCACTTATTTATTATTTAAAAATAAACTTTGTGTGATGTATTTGCTTCTCAAGGCACTGCTTCTGTTATATTATCTGATCAGGGTTTCTGTTAATCCTTTTCAAGCTCAGGTCTGAAGGCTTTCATTCAGCGCTGTTCTTGTGCTGCTTTGTAAACTCCTGGGGCAGAGGTTGTTTTTAATTTATCTTTTGAAGTTCAGAGTCAAGAGAGCTTACACCTCACTGAAGGGGGAACATGGAGTTGATTAACAAGGCAGAGTGTTCACAGAGAATGGGGAACTGTTCCCTGAAAGAGCTTCCATTGGAGATCTGCACAGCCAGGCCCTGTTCTCCTGTCTGCCTGGATGAGAAAACAGAGACTTCTTCCTTAGGCGCATTTTTCTTCTTCTATGCTGGTTCCATACTATTGTGAAAAATTAGTGTCGCTCATTCTGTTCTTTAGCAGCAGAAAATGATGAAACTTACCTCCTTTATTCATCCTGACTAGGAGAGGATTATGGCTCATGTCTGAGACCAAATGGAGAAAGAGCAGGTGTAGGCTAAAAATTCTAGAAGTTATCCTTCTATCTTTCCTCTTTAGAGTAGACCAGGCTCTGAATTAGTGGTCACACTTGTTCGGGATGATTTCCCACCTCTCAGTCACTTATCAAATTCTTGCTTCCTTTTTTCTCCCTTAGTTTATCAGGGGCTAGTTTAGGGGAGATAGCTAGCAACCTGTGCGACTTCTACACATCACACTCATAAAATAAAGTATTATGCAGTCACTAAAAATGATAACAATAAGGTATATTTATTTATGTGAAAAGATGTTTATGAAATGTCACTAAGTGAGCCACCCCTAAATAGAAGGGGGGAAATACAGTAATAGAAGTAGATATATAAAACAATAAAAGTGAAATAAACATAACTGGCTTGCATAAAAATATATAAAAATGCACAAATTTTTATGCAGTATTATAAAGAAAATGGAGAAAACCAAAAGAGGAAAAAGAGAAAGGAACTAGAACCAGTAGAACCAGAACATTTTAAATGCATAAGAAAATACTATTCACAATTGAAATGTATATTAAATCTTTTAAACTCCCACAAATGGATAAAAGAACACATATTACTAACATTGATGCAGAATAAGTATGAAATTAGAAAGACAATGACCAAGAGAGTCATAAAACAATTATACTATAAAATGGTTCTGCATTGAGATGGAGTTACATATGAATTCTTGATTGTTCAAAGAAGAGTCCATTTTTATAGCATATAAGTTGTTCCTGGGTATAAAAAGAGGTGGAAAGATTTATGACTTTAACATAACCCTGATTTCAAAACCCAACAAAGAGAGCCCAACCTCTTCCCTTAAAACGCTCTATCTAGGAAACGTGAAATTCCTAAATTAAGTACCAATGTTTAGAATTCGACAGTGTACTGAAAATGATATTGGGCTAGAAAGCCTAGCTAAGGAATGTAAGGCAAATTTAATCTTATGAAAGGAAATTATTCATATGTTTTATTAACCATTCAAACTGTTTATCTTAATAGATGTTGACAAACATTCAAAAAATACCTATTCCGTTTTTATAAATCTTTAGAAACTAGGAATTAGAGAATGACTATTTCAAAACAGCAACTTTTTTTCTAGAATCTATAAGCACTTTAATTTTTTCAAATTAACAACTTTAAAAAATTGAGTTATGATTGACATAACATTTACTATACATGACATTATATATAACTATAACACTTTGTCATAGACATAATCTAAAATGTACAACATAATGGTTCGATATTTGTATACATTGTGAAATTAGCCTCACAATAAATTTAGTCAACATTTGTCACCATTTGTAGTTATTTTTTTTCTTGTGATAAAACTTCTAAGATCTGCTCTCTTTTTCTTTCTTCCTTTTTAAAGATTGCAGTACCGTTGTTTTACTTCCTTGTTAGTGTTTTGACAGTATAGGATTTCCCCCTGAGGTGTGGTCACTGCAGCTCTCTCACCACCCAAACAACCATAATCCTTGGATCTAAGTACATTGTGTTCCCCCCCAATCACCTCCTCCCGCTCTCCTTCTGGATACCTCCAGATCCACCCTCTTAGCAATTTTCAAAAATGACATCAGTGTTGTTAACTATAATCACCATGTTGTACATGCCACCTCCATGGTCAATTTATTTTATAACTGGAATCTTGTATCTTATGACCACCTTCACCATTATGCCCACTCCCCAGCTCCTGCCTCTGGCAACCACCAATTTGTTATCAACCTGTGGGCTGATTTTGCTTCTACATATATGTGAAGTCATGTAGTATTCTCTCTCTGTCTGAGTCATTTAACTTAACATAATGTCCTTAAGGTCTACCTATGTTGTCAGAAGAGTAGGATTTCCTTCTTTCTGTGACTGAATAATAGGGTCATTATAAATATATATATATATTATATATATAAAATATATATATTTACTTATATATATTGTGAAAAATACTGCAATGTACATGGCATTGCAGATATCTTTTCAAGTTCATGTTTTCATTTTCTTTGGATAAATATCAAGAAGTGTAACTGCTAGACCATAAAGTAATTTGACTTCTAATTTTCCATAGTGGTTGCACCAATTTACAGTCCCACTGATAAGAAAAGTTTTCTTTTTCCTCCACATTCTTCTAAAAAATACTTTTTTTTTATCTTTTTGATAATAACCACTCTTATCTGTGTGAGGTGGTATTTCACTGTGGTTTTGATTTGTGTTTCCCTGATGATTAGTGATGTTGAACACCTCTTCATATACCTGTTGGTCATCTGTTGTCTTCTTTGGGAAAACGTCTGTTCAGGTCCTTTGGGCATTAGAAAAAAAAATCCTTGTTGATTTTTTTCGCAATATAGAATTTCTCCTCTCAGGTGCGGTCACCATAATTTTCCCACCCCCAAAGTACCCACAGTCCCCCACCACACTCTACCACATTTTCCTGCTCCCTCCCTTCCCCTCTAATCTCCCCCCTCCCCTCTTGAGTGGCTCTGATCATTTTTTAAATTGGATTTTGTTGTTGTTGTTTTAGTTTTTACTTATTGATTTGTATGAGTTCTTGGTATACTTTGGATATTAATCCTATACTAGTATGATTTACGAGTATTTTCTCCCATTCAGTAGATTGCCTTTACATTCTGTTGATGATTTCCTTTGCCGAGCAGAGGCTTTTTAGTTTGATAGAATCTTGTTTATTTTTGCCTTTGTTGACTTTGCTTTTGGAGTCTAATCCAAAAAACCATCACCAAGACTGATGTCAAGGAGTTTACTGCCTATCCTTGCCTTTTAGGAGTTGTCTGATGCTTAAGCCTTTAATTCATTTTGAGTTAATTTTTGTGTATGGTATAAGATAGTGGTCCAGTTTCACTCTTTTTTCGTGTTGCTGTCTAGTTAGTTTCCTCATAATTTTTTGAAGAGATTTGCCCGTTGTATATTCATTGTAAGAGGAGTTTTAATAACACGGTAGAATGCCATACCAAGGAGCTGGAGGCAGGTCAGCCACGTGGTGGGCAGCATCCCCAAGAGCAACCCTGGACACCAGGCTCAGTGAATGTCCTCAGCCTGCAGGTGTCCACAGGGGGACACCTGGACCTTGCCTGAACTCCAGCTGAAGCTGCACACCCATTTCCCTTTCAGTGCAATAAACTGGAACCCCCAGTGGAACAGTAAAAAACAAAACAGTAAAAAACAAAAAGAAAACATCAGAAGTGGAGGGTCAGTTGTGTCAGTATGTTACTTGGAGTTGTGCAAGTTCCAGGAACTATGTTCATAGTCTAGTATAATTTGAATCTGTAGAAGGGCCTTTCAGAAGCTCAGGGACATCATAGGGAATTAAAGTAATTTTTTCCTTCCTGTCTGCCATCTTTGCTTTCCTCCCTCAAAGGTATCCCTGTGAAGTCACTGGATCCTTCTCTAGGCCTTGTCTCACTCCTTATCCTCCAGAGCTGCAGTCATGTTCAGGGTTAAGCCAATTGCCAGTGGAGAGACTCAATTGCTTGCCTGGTACAGGCCAATCAAAATCCACCTTGGGGTGGGCTGTGGCCTGACCTCTACAAGCTCTTGTTCTTTCAATAATTGGGGTCCTTTTAACAAAGGGGAAAAGGGAATGAGTGCTGATCAGTGAAGGAAAGGTTTTCCTCATGCAGGATATAAAATAGTGTGTTATATTAAAGAACAAAAAGAAAAACATATAGACTAGCTAGTAAATGAAATATTTAATAGTTAATATTCTGAAACATTAAGATGTTAATAGCATTGATCTTTGGATCATGGGAAAGTGGGTAGCTTTATATTTTTTTGTATTTTCCAAGATTTCTAAAATTATATGCAAAAATTTTATTATTACTAATATTATTGAAATATGAATACCTCTTTCTTAATTTAGGGCTAAGTTCCCCCAGGACAGAACTTTTTTAAAGAATAAAATGTGAATATAAAATATTTATATAAAAAAAAATAAAATGTGAAAACCTTTTATAATAAAGGCTATTCCTCTGGCTACTGTTTGTTTCTTGTAAGTACCAATTTGATAAAGAGGAATAAGCAGGCATTTACACACAGGTACTCTTAAACCCCTTCCTAATTCTGTAGTAGGTCAATTGGAATCAGACTACAAAATGACAACAGGACTGAGTCATTCCCAGCTTTCAAAATTGTTTGCCAACTGAAATGTGGCCGTAAAAGTCCAAAAGGAGATTTAAAAAAAAAAAATGACCATATTAGCGAAGCCTATTTGGGGAAAATCCAAATATGAACCAGTGTCTCACTCCCAGCTGCTGTTAATACCAGGAGTCGTGCCATCAGAACACAAGAAACATTTATGAATTCAAGAGATATTTTCTCCTGAAATGACAGAATTAAAAGATATGGGAATCAATCTCCTTTAATTTAGTAATATAAATAAATAAATGCATAAATAAAATAAATAAAATAAAACTGTTCTCTGAGATCTACAAATCATGTCCATATTGTCCTTATTAGTGATCACAGAGGGTAAGAAACTGGGCTGCGGAGAAATTAAATGAATTTGCTAATCTGAATCTCAAATATATAAGGCCATCAGAACCAGAAGAGCTAAAACTCCCTTGAAAATAAGGCAGTGGATGACTTGCTCTCCCACTTAGTCATATGCTAATACACCTGAAATAATGAAGCCTTTATAATTTAGCTTACAGGAGATGGCTAGACTAGTGTGTCAAAATACAGGCCAATGTATGAGAATACAGAGCAGCCTCCACACGCATGTGTGCAGACTGAGGAGGCAAGGGTAGTCTTGACTTTTTGATAAGTTATAGGAACAATTCAACTACATGGGGGAAAAATGAAATTGGACTTGAATTTCACACCATGTAGGAAAGCACTTCTAGGTGGATTAGACATAAGTGTAAAAGACAAAACTAGAGTTTTTTGATGCTTCAGATTAGCTCAGATTAGCAGATGCTTCAGTTAACCCCAAACTATACTATCAAACAATCATTTCATTTTGCTTGTACAATGTTGTGGATCTGTTTTCAGCTAGAATCATCAAGCCAAATGCTGCCCACTTCCATCTTTCTTTTCTACACACACACACACACACACACACACACACACACACACACACACTATCCATTTATATTTCTGAACGATTTGATAATAAGTGGCATACAAAATCTATCCATTTATCTTTTCTCCCCCAACTTTATTGAGATATAATTAGCGCATACCATTATGTGAATTTAAGGTATACAATGTGATGATTTGATACATGTATAGATTGGGAAATGTTTACCACAGTAAATTTAGCTAGCATATACTTCTGCTCATGTAATTATCATCTAGTTGTTGTTTTTATTCTGATGAAACCTTAAAGTTCTGCAAGCAACTTTCAGAGATATAATACAGTATTGTTAACTATTGTTAGCATACTGTACACTACATCTCTGGCACTTGTTTATCTTGTAACTGAAAGCTTATACCCGTTGATCAACATCTGTCCATTTCTCCTATCCCTTAACCCCTGGCAACCTACTCTGATTTTAAGTTTGATGTTTTTAGATTCCACATAAAAGTGTTCTCTCTTCTTACCATCATAAAAAAATTAAAATGTTTAAAATATATAAATAACACCTTCTAAGTAACATAAACGTCACAAATGACACACTGGTGCCACCTATTGACAATCATGTAGATTTAAATTTTTAAAAATATATTTATTTATATGTATTTTATATCACTGTTCATTTTTGTACAACGTTTGGTTTCTCCTCTCAGGTGTAGCCCCCATAGATTTCCCATCACCAATTCATCCGTGCACCATCGCCATAGTCCCTTGTGCTCTTCCCTCCCCTGTTTTTATCCCTCTCCCTTGCAGAATGTCTCTGATTTATAGTTGCCTGTTAATTTTTTTTAAAAAAAATTATTATTTTTCATGTAGATTTTTTTTTTGCATTCATTACCAGCTGGAACATTTTTATGCAGAGGAATTTCTATGTTTTTCCACCCTCCTCCTCCCACTCACCCTTCAGATCACCAGCAACGGTTGTCTCCTGTTTGACTGCTCATCTTTGAAATGTCTTTGTTCAAACGGTTGTCTCATTATTCTTGTTCAGTCTCAGATTGACTGCTCGGGGCCTTCTCTCACTCCCTTCTGCCAAAGAACACCTACACTTCTTTTCTCTTTCTAAATGTAACTAAAGTTACATTCAAGCATGAGCAAAGGGGCTGGGGTTACATTTGAGTATGGAAAATGGGGAGATTCTGGAATCACTTAATATCAAGTGGGTGAAGCTCCTGGAGGGTCAGGGATTCTATCACAAGGACCCATGTAATATTACAAGGGACCGTGTGTTTGTGTGTGTGTGGGGGGGGACGGGGTTCAGAGGTGGAAATCATTTACTTTGAATAAAATGAAGGGTCTTTCGAGAAATTGCTGATTGGGATACTCCTATGTCCCATTCTACATCTTGCTGAACATCTCTCCCTCTAGCCCCAGCGACTGGCTTTCTGAATCTGCCATTGCAGTCGGTATCTCTTGCTTTCTGTCTGAGCATTCCTGGAAACTGATGTGGGGTTTCTGGGAGACCGCTTGCTATTTTCACCTGTGAGACGTGGCGATACAAGGAAGTTCACAGCACATGAGCCAACTCACTGAAGGTAGATGTAGAATCTCTGAGGATAAATGCTCCCCCTTTACTTCTGTGATAGACAACACAGAAGTACATTCTAAAACAAGAACTTGAAGGTCCTGGTGCAATGCAGCCCCAGTTGACACAAGGGGACACACGAAAATTGCTTTGTGTTCCCTCTTTCCCTGTCTCATATTCGGCATTCCCCACTTTCCCTGGAAAGTGGCCCTTGTCTATAAGCCTGTATCTGGCCCTTGTCTATAAGCCTGTATCTCCAAGGTGGGTGAGGGTGCAACATTCCTGGCTATTATAGAGTGTCAGGCAATCTGTGAGAATGCTCTGATCTACAATGCCATCTACACACACAAACTCTTACCGAATTCAATTTTGTAAATAAAATAGACACTAGACACTTTTGTAGCTCTACATGATAACTTGTTCCAGTTTTCATGAACTGATTTTGGGGCTGTTTATACATGACCTCAAAATATTATGAGGGTCAATTTGTCAGTTTCTAATCCTTGTATTCCTCTCAGTTTCCTAGGTCTAAAAAAGGGAATTTCTAGATCTTTCTAGTGACCATTTAAGCCATAAGTAGTATTGCTCTTTATCTTTCCCCTTGACTATTGAATGACTGTCCATTTGTCTGTTTAGTTCATACTAAGTTGGCAAATATTTTCTACCCATCCAGTATCAATATTTCTGACTATATTTTAGGTTTAGGTATTTCTTTTGAAGGAATATTCAATTGGGACATTTTTAAAAAGTTTTTTTTTAAATCCATTCCAATAATCTTTGTCTTTAATGAGAGAATTCACTTCACTTATACAGAATATAATTGCTGACATTTTAAAATTTATTTTTAGTAATTTACGTTTGTGTGTCTAAGAAAGTTTCAATTTTTTTGTTTCTTTTTAAATTCTTTTCACTTATCTTTCCATTTTTCAGATTGCTCAGACTTTTCTTATTCCACCCCCCCACCAGATAGCAGTTACACAGTGCTTCTATTTGTAGTATCTAGAAATTCCCCACCTCCCACCAGCTCTTGTATCCCTTGGTCCCTTTCTCCCTCCTTCCCTCTTAACCCCAGAGACTTCATGATGCTTATCGATGTTCACTGGTTTTCGAAGGTGTTGTACAAGATCAAATTCTCTGCTATGTAAATGTCCAGTATTTGATTTTATCATTCTGACTTACTTTGTTAGACATAAATCTCTTAAATTTCCTATATTTTATTGAAAATGGTTGCATTTCATCCTTTCTTTCGGCTATGTAAGACTCCATGGTGTGTATATAACACATATTCTTGATTCAATCTTTTGTTAATGGGCATTTAAACTGCTTCCATGACTTAGCTATTGTAAATTGTGCTGCTATGAACTCTGTAGAACATATTGGCTTATCTGTTGATGGTTTCGTATTCTCTGGACATGTGCTCAAGAATAGGATTGCTGGGTCATAATGGTATTTCCATTTTTAGGTTCCACAGGTAAAATTTAGATGGCTTTTGCTCATGGCTCCACCAGTTTACATAGACACAAACACGATAATACAGTTTCTTTTTCTCTGCATCCTCTAAAACATTTGTTTTTTAAGGCATGGTTTTAATTTGCTCTCTTCCTAAGTCACTCTGACTCCCTACCAAAAACCTCGTGGTTTCCCTGGAGCATCTTTCTGCTCATCAAATCTTGTCTTTACAAGTCATTTCCAACATCAACATGTGTTTGGGGTTCTGGTTTCTTCAACACCACCCCATACGCCTACAAGAAACCAGGTTCTCCAACTTGGGATTTCTTTTGAAAAAAGATGTTATAGTTTGAAAGTCATTGTTTCCGCTAAACTCATATGTTGAGATGTCAAATCCTAGTATGATGGTATTAAGGTGGGGCCTTTGGGAGGTGATGAGTTCATTAGGATAGAGACTTACTGAAAGGAACTAATTCCCTTATACCAAGGATCCCAAACAGCTCCCCTGGACAACACTTGAGGAACAATAAAAAAACTACCTTTCTAACCAAGAAAGTGTTCTTTCCAACAAAAGGGAAACGGTTGCGCCCTCTAGGGTGTGCAGCTGTCCAGGAGGCCCACCTGCAGCCAGCAGGGAAGCAAGGGCAGGTTAGGAAAGCCAACCAAAACAAGAATTATTGGACATTTGTTAAACAGACAATAAAAAACAGTTGAGTTTCAATATGAGGGGACCTTGCCCAGTTTCTCATAACCCTCAGTACCCGGAAGAGATGACATCAACACTTTATTCTGTATCCACATCAAACGTCAGTGGTGGTTGAAAAAAGGGAACTTTTATTGAATTTAAAATTGAATAGTTATGTTATGGATGGGACGGAAAAGAGGAAAAGGGGAGAAATGAAGAAGGGAATGAAATGAAGATGCGGGAATGATGTTTTGGTAAGTAAAGGAAGTGAATCATGGTGCTCTATAAGGAAAGTAGGGCGGCATGAGAATGGTGCTGGTGAGCCCCTGGGGCGTTGGGGATGGGTGGGGGCAGCTGGGAGGAGAAGCAGCAGGTGCTGGTCCAGGGAGACGACCCAGTGGGGGTGTTTGTGCAGCTTGTGGGTGTTCAGGAGTGGCTGCGGGGAAGGTTGGACTGAGCCTTCAGTATGCTCTTCCTGTGGCTTCTTCCTCCTTCCCAGGGGGCCTGGTGAGTGCAGGGGCCATGGGGGTGTATGCAGCAGCAGCAGAAGCTGCCCTTTGCCCCCCCCGCCCCCCGCAAGGACCCCTGGAGGCTGGCCAGGATGCTTCTCAGGCGGGCATTCTGCTCCCTCAGCTGCTGGGCCTTGGTCTGGGCGGCCAGGGCGGCCCTGCCTCACTGCTCGGCTTGCTGTCGGTAGGACGCGCTGATGTTCTGGTAGAAGCGGGTGGTCCTCTGCAGCTCCAGCTCCATGTAGCCTGCCATCTTGCGGTAGAGGCCGGGCCACAGGTCTGCCCTGGTGTCCGGAGGCTGGGTGCGCTCGGCCGGGAGGCGGGCTGGCTCCTGCCCTGAGGTGCTCAGCACCTGGCACACAAAGCCTTGATGGAATTGGGGCAGCATCTGCTGAGTCTGCCAAGGCTGGTGGCTGTCCCTGCTGGGCTTGGCGTGGTCTGACTGCCCGGAGGCCTGCTGCGCCCTGAGGCTCTGGAGCTGTGGGGTCAGGTCCCGGAGCTGTTCCTCAGGCAGTTTAGGGAGCAGCCCTCTCCTGCCTCCTGTTGCGCTCGTGACAGAGGTTGCAGCCCAGAGGACCAGGTCCAAGTGTTCTTGGTAAACACTGCCGGGGTGCTGGGTGCCCACAGCTCCTCTGTGTGCATGGCCCTGCGAGGAGCCCGGCGGTGCCGACCAGTCCTGCAGGCCGTCGTCGTCGGGCAGCCTGAGGCTGCTGAGGATAGTGTGGGCCAGAGCTGGCAGCCGGCTCTCTCTGTGCCCGAGCACCTGCCCCGGGCCTGCTTGGCAGGGCGGCCTCCAGGCCCGCAGCCCCCACAGGGCACACAGGCGCCGCCTCCACCCCTCCCTCTCCTGGGACAGCGCCTGCACGCCTCGCTGCAGATCCAGGTTCTCCTCCACTCCAGCCACGAGGGTCTTCTCCAGCTGCCTCAGCTGGTCCTGCGAGGCCTTCAACTGGGCCTTAGCAGCAGCCAGGTGGGTCGCCTGCACTTCTGCTGTGTCCGCGAGGGTGTCCCTCTGTCCCAGGAGGCACGCCTGCAGCTGCAGGACAAGCGAGGGCTGGGGAATCCAGCATCTCCAGATATCAGCAAGGAGGTCTTCCTCGCCTGCCCAGGCGTCCGGCATCTTGTTCAGCACCATCAGGCAGAGCAGTGTCAGAGTGGGAGGGCTGGTCTCCTCCGCTGGGGCCTCCAGGGCTTGAGGGCCTGGCACGCTGTGTCTGGTCTGGCCCTGGACTCTTGGGCAGGCTTCCCCCTGAGACAGGCCTCCTCTGGACATCTTCCCTGAGCTTCCTGCCCCCAGACTGCACCTCAGGAGAAGACCCACGAGGGCGACACAGACCAGCACCTGCCAGGGCAGCCCCAGCCTAGGGGCAAGACTTCCCACACAGGGTGCAGAGCAGCCCAGGGCCCCCTCAATACCTGCCGGGGAGCCGTGGGGGGGCAGACAGCAGGCACTCACTGGCTCCATCATGCCTTGGGACTCTGCCTGAGCAGCCAGTGCCCTGGGGATACAGTGCTGAGCATCCAGAATGTTGAGGAGCGCTGGGTCTCCAACGCAAACCAGCGCCAGGCAACGGGGCAGACCATCATCCTGGTGTCTTGGGTGGGGGGAGGTGAGCTTGGAAGCTTCCAGAGTGGGGCTTCTGCCCACTCTGCTCCCCGCACTGATACTGGTGGTATGACCCAGCTAGGAAGTGACAGTTGGCATGGCCAGGCTGAATATAACCTGGAGTTTGGGCCCCGCAGCAAACCTGGGCCTCATGTCTCTGCAGGTCTGTCTTGGGGCCACAGGGGGCTGGACACGGGATCATGCAGGTCTGCACCTGCAGTCCACACCTTCAAGCTCCAACTTTCTTATCTCTAACTTTCTTATCTTTATCTCCAACTTTCTTATCTTTCCCAGCTGGTGGGATTCCGGCATACCAAGTTCAAGTCCTCTTTGGAGCTGAGAAAGAAGGATCCCAATCCTGCCTGGAAAAATGGTTCTCCATGCCCAGCTTCCCAGCAGCCCCGCAGTGCTCTCTCTCCTGCCCTCCCTCCCCAGTCTCAGTGGTTGCCATTCCTGTCTGCCCGTTGTCACTCTACCTGGTGTCTTGTCTTATTGTGCCACAACCACTTTCACCGCTATCAGGGGTCTGCAACAGTGGTTGATGCTCCCAGGGGCAAGATGGAAAATAAGGGCCCTGGACACTGTGCTCTCCCTGGGAAGGCAGGGGCAGGGGAAGACCCAACCTGTGCCATCTTGGCCTCCGCATTAGCAGCTTCTGAGAAAGCTGTGAGAAATTGGGGCCAAAATGGGACCCTGTTTCCTGCATCTATCTTGGCCTGGACACCCAGAATCACACGCCTGCTTTTGGGCCTCCCATCTTACCCACTAGCCCTCCGAGTCTTTAGGAACAGTAGTACGCCAGCCCTTAAGATATCAATGAAGTCACATGAAAGGTTCAGCTTGGTGATCAGCTTATGGTACCTGTTGTGTGCATGGAATCTGTTGGAACTCCTTGGAGCCTAGAGAAAGTATGCCCTGAGAGCTGAGATATCCCTTTACTCTGTTCCCTGCTTAAACTAAATTCCCTCTCTCTGACTCCCAGACGTGACACCGCAGTATACACATGTGCAGTGTCTGTAGCAGCTGTCACCCATCCCCAGCAGCCTGGACCTGACAGTCCTTCCTGTGCCCAATGCAGCTCCTTTAGATTTTGCTGCAGATCCGAGTTCTCCACACCAGCCTGGCGGGTCTTCTCCATTAAAGCACACTTGGCCCTATGAGGTCTTCAGTCTGTCCTTGGCAGTGCTCACTTGGACTGGGCTTCTGCTGTGTCTTGAACTTCTAGCGTTCAGAATTGGGAAATACAATTTTAAGTCACTCAGTTTATTGTTCTTTGCTATCTAAGCCATAATGGGCCATGACAGAATGGCATTATCTTTTCTAAATTTATCAGAGTTTTAATAAAATATTTCAGTTATTTCCCCACCAATCAACCACCTTGATTGAATCTCTCTGACATATAATAGCTCGCCCATCTCCTAACTGGAATGTTTTTCTCTTGAATTCAGGACTGTAGTACTGTCTTGGACACAACTGGTCTTTATCACTTGACTCTCCAAAGATCTAAAGACTATTCAAAGGGCCCTCGTTATTCTGGAAATTTTCTTGGACTTTCTTTGATGGTGCACAACTTAAGGAATACTTTATGTTCTAGTTGACGAGTCCAAGGGTGACAATCTTCAGGTTCTAGAGACAGGATAGGAGTAGCTTTATTTTTTTTAATATATATATTTTATTGTTATTTATGTCTTTTACATTTTGTATTCCCCTTGGGTAGCCCGCCACCAATTCACTCATGATCCATCTAGGATAGGAGTAGCTTTAAAGGCAGAATCCATCACCAGATGGCAGTGTTGTCAGCTTTAAATTTTCTCAAAATCAGTGATGGAAGAAATTTGATACTAGAGTAATTTTGTGTTCTATCACACATCTTTTCATTCTTTCAATCAATGAATCAATGAATATTTATTGAGCTCTAGCTCAGTCCATACACGTTCTTTTTTGGGAGCTTTGTTTAAATCCTCCTTGGGACCCACACTGGCCCCAGAGAAAGTAATGCCCTCCTTAGGTGGTCAGTACATGTACTGGTTGACCCCTCTCCTCACACTTGAATAGATTGAGCTGGGATGTGCGGAGGCCCATGGAGATTTTTCTGAGGTCACAGGCAGTGACAACGACTGTGGTTTTAGCTGCCTTTTCTGCCTTGTGCAGGAAAAGGTTATTGGACAGCTTAGATCAAAGGCTGCTCCCCAGGTTTGTCCCTAACCCCCTAACCTCTTATCATGGAGGAGCCAAACAAGCAGTGTCATCTCTACCAAAGAAGTATTTGAGCAAGGGTATCTGCCAGATTGAGACCAAGAAGGGCTGGGGAAGGTCAAAGTAGGGATTGTGACCTTTGGCTCAGAGTGAATAAGCAGGCTTCTGCTGGACGATGAATGCACAGAATGGACCATAAGGACAGATGGCCTGTGGGTTTTTCTAGAATGTGTGGTCATTCCATGCACTGTCCAAGATGCTGTCTTAGTTTGGGACTTGCCTTCTCAGAGCAATTTTGAACATGGTGATCCTAGCCCCTTGGTCCTTCTCTTCTCTCCTCCCTGCTCTGAGTCAAATTTTGCACTCAAAGAAAACACCAAGCAGAGAGCTCCTCTCTTAGAATTTTAATTTTATGCAAATCAGAGTACAAACTCTTCCAGCTAGAACTGGCTGATCTGCTCAGAAGCTACCATAACAGTCTCAGAAGTTACCAGGCCAGAAATCTGTCAAACTGTCAATCACTGATTGCACTTATATCCTGGAAAAGTCAGTTCCAGTTGAGCCAGCTTCAAAAGAAAGTCTCAAAGGGTGTTTCTGGCGGCACCACTCAACAGTGAATTCTGTGGATATGATGTCTGTTGGAGCGCTGAAGTCATGTGAGAAACAGTATCAGCCCCTGCCCAGGGGACAATGCCCATCAGACTTGGCTTGCGCAGTTTGCTGAGTTGACAAGGAATGGGAAGAGGAGCAAGCATCCATCCAGAACTGAAGGGCAACAGTTCTTAAATATAGCTCTGGAGTCTCCCACACTGGCAGAAGCTGTTATATTAGGGAAACAGAAGAAACTCTGGATGGTAAGTATGGGGTATCCTTATTGGGATAAATAAATTACTTGGAATTCAGAGCTAAAGGATTCAGAATTTGGTTCACACTTGCTCATTTTGCAATGAGGAAACTAGTCTAGAGCTATAGGGAGACTTACCACAAGGCAGGCTCTGGGCAGAGCTGAGGAGGAGGTGCTGAGCTGGGAGAGGTGATGATAAAATGCAGGTCTCCCAGCTCTCTACCCACCACTCTCTGACCACTTGCATTCCTCAGGGGCTCCACAAAGGAGGAAGCCAGTTTTGGTCCATGTGTGACAGTGGCTGAAGCTCAAACTGCTTACAGAGGAACCACATGTGTCTGTGTGATTGCCACAAATAAAGGCAGCCCAGCCTTGAGTGACAGCAGGCAGTGCTGTTAGCACAGAAAGGGTGTCCCATCAGGAGGCCAAACAGAGGGTGGGCAGTATCACGAGGTACCATTGTCTTCACCTGTGGTGCTCTTGACCAGGGGCTTGGGGGAGTGGGGCAGTGTCTCCTAGGGACTTCAGCAAACCTGTTACAGATACACTTCCATGAAGGGGAGGTGCCACATTCCCCACTCACATGTAGCTGCTGTGGACTGGCAACTAGGGGCCAGGTAAAACTATTTGACACACAAGGCAGGTGGACTAGGAAGGGCTCAAGCTGACTTGAACCCTTATACTGCTGGAAGGAGACGTGGAAGAAGACACTTGGAAGAGACACATGGCTGAGAGACTAGTGGGGAGGTTGACTATGGCAGCCCTTATCTTGATGTATCTCCTTTTGTCCCAGCTTTCTGGGACCTGCTTCAGAAACCCTCTCCCATGGTCCCTGCCAGAAGGTGCCTTAGACTTGCTGCAAACTTTGAGCAGCCCCACTTCAGGCTGACCCAGAAGGGGAAGGATAATTTGGGGTGTTTTGTTGGAAAACTCTTCTTAGGAACTTTCTTCTCTTTCTCTATGCACACTAATTCTATTAAAGATCTTTCACATTGTGTTTATGTGGTGGATGGAGATTCCTTTAGAGCTTGTAAGTTTGGGGGTTCATGGGTGCCCCTTGGTTGCCCGCTAACAAATCCAAAAGTAGAAGTCCCTTCTGTGGGCTCATAGGTGTATAACATCTCCAGCCTTTCATGCTCAAGGAGGGCTAGATGGAGTTAAAAGTTTTCAGGATTTGGTGTTGATGGAATTTAGTTACTATGTATGTTTAGTCATTTCTAGACTAAATGACTAAACCCCACCACTGCAGAGTCTGGCTTCTCCACACACGGCACTGCCCTCGGATAGGGGGTCCCTCAGTTCTAGGAGGTTACTTAGCTGCCAGCCCATTTTTCCCTGGAGTCAGTCCTGGTTTTCACCTCCCATTTCCCTTATGGGAGTGGACCCTCTAGTCCCGGAGGTGCTGTATATTGTAGATTAACCCCAGAGCATGGGTGGTTGCATGTTTATCCCCAGGTATCTGGGGTGCACTGTTACAAAGATTATGCTGTAGCTGTATGGGAACCACCCAGAACCCCCTGCAGCCATGTCATCGCCTCTGAGGTCACGGGAGCCAAGTGGAAAGCGAACCCTGTCATCCTCGTGAAGCCGCTCCCATGTTCCTCTCCTTCCAACCCACTTCAAGGCCATTATGGATTTTCAGATTCAGTTTTGCTTTGCATTCAGCTTAACTGAGCCGGTGTCTGTCACTCTGCCTCCTCTCACTATTTCCCAGGGTGTGATCTTGAGCACAGGAACTTTGTCTGCTCCATCCTGTTGAACCTGCGGTCCTCAGCATTGGGAGGTACACCAGAGGGGAATCCACATGTTACAGAAGAGAAGACGTGGGGATAAAGAGAGCAGGCAATGGAGGAGATGGAGGGGAGAGGAAGCAGAGCATTACAGTTCTTTGGAGGCACTGAGTTTACGGTGAAAGGATTTGGTGACTCAGAGCTACCTCTTGCTGAGCGGAGGAGGTGGGTCTCCCAGAGGATCCGTTATCAACAAGGAATAGTCAAGTGCTGTAATTCTGAGGAATGTGGGTGGTGGTACTCACATGGTGCCTTTGTGGGTTACCATAGAGGCAATTGTCAAAAGGGGTGTCGTTTTTGTTGGTGGACTACAACCTGATGACCTCTGGCGGCAGACCCAAGGCTGTGGCCCTTGCTAGCTGTGTGGCCTGAGGGAGGTCTGTCCTCATGTGGAGAGCGGGGACCATGCACTTGTCTCTAAGGACCATGAGGGTCAGCTGTCGTCGCAGTAGCACCGCCTCCAACTTGAACTTCAAGCCCAAGATACCAGGTCAGCTCCAGGCCTCTACAGGGAATCTCCCAGTCCTCCCACCTCTGTGCCTGCTAGTGGACAGCCCTAAAGGGCCAGGGGCTTCTTGGGGAGAAAATGTGACCCACACTGCTCAGAGGTCTGCTCTTCTCTCAAAACCACTTATGTGGCCTCTCTACCATTTGGGGTCTCTGCACCTGTGTGGCCTCTCTATGCACCTGTGTATGTGTGTGTGAAAAAACTGGATAAGGCGCTCCCGCATGACATCTTTAAGACAATGGTCCACATCACGAGGCAGCCGGGATAGCCGTTGACTGGTTGTGTGGCCATGTCTGAGGCGGTCTGGGAGCAGCTCAGAAATTACACCAAGAACCTGCACAGGAAGTCCTCCCTGTATATTCCCTGACATATTCCCCCTGTTCCCCATAAAGTTGATTACCCGTTGTCTCCACTGGACCTTGCATCTCTGCCATTGTCACATAATCAGTCATGCTTGTGTATTACTGCTAATAAATAGCAAGAGGGCTGCTCACTGAGCAGCAGAGTCTTACCTTGCAAACTGCTCCATGACTCGTTCCTTAGCGTGTCCCTGGGAATGTGCTGGCGTGTTCTTGACCACCAGACACTGAGGTGCTAGGAATGCTGTGTGTGGAGGTGGCCAGGACAAGTAGGTAGGGCATCTCTACCAGCTGACTCAGGGGGCAGCAGGGAAGGCCCTGGCCTTTGGGCCTCAGGGGCCTTGACGCTCACAGGCAAGTCCCTGGGCCCTTCTGGTGAGGGAGTTTACTCTGTACCACTTGGTTCTGAAATGCTTTCTGCACACACACCCACTACTCTTTATTCCACCTGAAGGTAAGGGAACCACGTGCTTCTTTATGTTAAAGTACAGTCAATTCGGGCCTCCCTGGTGGTGCAGCGGGTTAAGTCTCAGCACTATGAAGTTATCCGCAGCCACTGCAGCAAGAATTCGATCCCCAGCCAGGGAGCTTCCCACATGTCACAGCAGACCTCTCCTGCCTTGCCCGCTGCTCCCCTCAGCAGTGTTCTTCAATTGATCCGCCTGTTCTTCTCCCTGCTCTGTCTCTGGTGAATCCTCTCACTACCCCACACCTCTGGCCTGCACCCCATTTCTTGTATGCATAAATAAATAAATCTTTAAAAAAAATAGAGTCAATTTTACGGACTTTTTTCCCTAGGCTTTCTTCCTTCAGAAGGCTAGACCTGCTCCCCAGGGCCTGGTTGCCAGGCTCCCAGAGAGCAGGAGCTAAGGCTGCCACCTTGGCAGGTTCTAGCCCTGGGTGGTTAGAGCCCCTGCTGCTCCATGGCGGCACCCAGGTAGGCCTGGATTCAAGTTGGGGAGCAGGCCCCTCCTCTTCATAGTGGCAAGCTACTACTTACACAGGTGAATGAAGTGCTGGTGGCCATCTTTGGGAACCCTGCCATGGCTATGCTCTTTCTCTATTTACAATGCTATACATTCTATTAAAACTGGGAATTCAGACCCTATTGTATGGTAAACACTGAAGTAGGAATGGGGTGATAGGTATGAGTGCTGCCCTTACATTAGCCGATAGTATGTTCTTTAGTCTGTTTATTTCTTCTGGCCTAGTTTCCTCATTTGTTACACTAGATGGTTGATAAGTGGTGGGAGTCAGTAGCCAATATCATTTTTAAACTAAATAAAAAATGCACGTCAAGAGTTTGGCACAGAGCACAGAGTTGTCTAGTGCTAGCAATGGTCACTGGTTCTCCAGTCTTACAATCCTGTGCCCTCTGGAAGGAAGCAACACTACTGCCTGCCAGCAGAAGCTCCTCTAAGTGGGGAGGAAGAAAGGCCCTGGAGGACTGGGCAGCTAATAAGAAAGAGTCTCAAATCTTGGGAATCCAACGGACCAACTTCCATAATCCCCTTCCCCTCTGTTCCTCTTCCTTATTATGTGTTATTTCTTGGGCTTTGAAATACTTAAGAATCTGATGGAGGCGCCTTTCTGTGGGTCTGCTTCTACCCTTCCTGTCTTGACAAGAACATCACCTCAGGTGTTGAGCTTCCTGTGTGCAGAATCCAGGATAGAAGTTTTAGACTCATTCTTTCTTTACTGTAGCCACCAGAGGGAGCTACTACTCCTGTTTTCTAGAAAAGGAAAACCAGGCACACAGAAGTCAAGGAACTTGTCCAAGGTCACAGAGCTATGAGCAGGGTTTGAATCCAACCTGCTGGTTATGGAGCAGTAGGAGAAATCCCCCATGGTTCTGAAGCATTGCAGGTTAGTGGAGCATTAGCTCTTTTGCTGCACGTTTCCAGGTTACACACTCCCCCACCAACACAGCAGCAGGTGAAACGCCAAAAACAAAACAAACCAAAAAAACCAAAAAAACAAAAAAACAAACAACAACAACAACAACAACCACCAACCCCCCCCCCCCACACACACACAAAAAAAAAAAAAAACGACGAAGGGTGGGGGGAAAGGTCAGCAGCTAGGTAATAAAATCTTTGAACACAAGCCAGGTCACACTGCCTCTGGGTTCAAAGGTCCCTCAGCCCATTTAGCTCACAGAGGCTACATGTATGAGTGGACAGGGAGTGGGTAAGTGGAGGTGGGGTTCAGGCTGGCCTGATGAGGGGTTGAGGGTGAGAGGTTTACTCTCAGGGGCACACAAGCGGGTTAATATCTTGACCCTTTCAGCCTCTGAGATGCTAAACCGACTTAAATTTGGTGGTCCTCGACACTCCTGCGTGCTTTTCTCTATAGGTTACCCAATTTTTTTCACCGGCTCCCCTCAGTTCCGGCGCCGGGCCCCCTGAAACCGAGTCTCCACAACTCACTTGTCTCAGCAGTTCTCGGTTTGGCGCAGCTGTCGGAATTTGAAAACTAACAAACTGAAACCA
This sequence comes from Scalopus aquaticus, assembly GCA_004024925.1. Lineage (NCBI taxonomy): Eukaryota > Metazoa > Chordata > Mammalia > Eulipotyphla > Talpidae > Scalopus > Scalopus aquaticus. Next base: position 27,916 of record PVIJ01009813.1, on the reverse strand, counting down.
AAACAAGTGCGACGCCCAGGGTCAGGGCGGGAGCGCAGAATGGGGGTGGGTGGAGGCTCGCCTCGTAGCCCCGCAGGGCTCGGGACCCCGCGGCCCCATGCGCCAGTTCTCCAGACTGCTCCCTGGCTCTTTTCTGTGCTCTTTTATAGGGCGGGAAAGGAAGGGGTGGGGACCCAAGGGTTCCAGGAACCCGGCCCCTAGGAATGGGTGGTAGCTTGAGGGAGGAGTCAGGGCGGGGCCCGTGGAGAAGCAAAGGGGCGTCCCAGCTCAGGGCTCAGAGGGCCTTGGGGCGTCTGGCGAGATGGCTGCGTGCAACCTGGGTCGCGGAGTCGGGCAGCTCTTGGGCAGCCTGCGCGGGCGCTCGGGGCAGCAGTTGTGGCTGCTGCGCGGGGTGAGCACGCCGCGCCGGGCGGCCTCCGGGCTCTGGGGCAGCGTTCCCGCCTCTGCAGCCGCAGCGCAGCGGGGCTCGTACCAGGCGCTGAGCGCCCAAGCGGTGCGGGAGCCGGCCGCGTTCTGGGGGCCACTGGCGCAGGATACACTCCTGTGGGATGCTCCCTACCACACCGTCTGGGACTGCGACTTCAGCAGCGGCAAGATAGGCTGGTTCCTGGGAGGCCAGTTAAACGTATCTGGTGAGTGAGCTGCGAGGCACCCCAAATTTACGCATCTTGAAGTGACTCAGGAATAAATCGGGTGCAACCATCCTTGGGTCTGGCAGATCACAGCATCACAGGTGTCCCTTGCGCACGCCACCCCGCCCCCACCCCACCAGGCCGCTGAGGCTCCAGCAGCGTCCCAGCTGCAACGCCTTACCCGCACTCCACCTTGCTTGGAGCGGCCAGAGTCTGCGGAAACGCGGCCCAGGGTCAGCTTGGGCCTCCCAGCTGCTGGTCTTGCCCCATTGGGCTCCTTTATCAGACAGACTCTCCAGAGTTTAATTACGGGATTCCCCCGAACTTCTGAGCACAAGTCTGTGGGGAGCAACCGGGCGACTCCAGGGCAGAGGCGCCTTGAGGAGGGACTTCCCTTCCCGCACTTGTACCGGGGCGGGAGGTAAAAAGCAAAGGTGCCTGGCTTTTGTTACTATCGGCAGCTGTGTCTGCCTTTCACCTGGGGAAAAACCCTGTTCATGTAAACAAACCAAACTGTGTCAGTGACCCTGGGTTTTCCTCGGAATCCATTATCTCCCGGTGCTGGCCTCGGGCGGGAAGGAAGGAATGGTGGGACCTCGAGTTCTGTTTCAGCTCTGCCCCAAAGCCCCAGGGTTTCCTTTAGACCTGTTGGCCATGGCGATCCCAGAACTTAGCTCTGCCAGTCAATCAGTCTTCTGGATCTGCTGAGATCGAATCTACTACTGCCCTGTTAAGATTTTGGATAGAGCCTGTGGTGGGATAGGGAGGTATAACACTGTGTCCTCCCACCCCCCAATAAATGGAGGAGGTCTAGGAACTGGAAACAAAAAGAGAAGGTCTGGGATTGGTGGTCCTGGGGAGGAGGGAAATTGCAGGTAGTAGGGATGACCAGAGGGGCTGCACTTCAGGGAAAATGGGGGTGTTCAAGGAAGGACTTGAATATCTTCATGGTAGGGGTGTGCTCTGGCCAAGTCCCAAACTTTAGGTAGGATGTCTCACACAACTCCTCCATTAACTGGCCCTGTTAACTGTACTACTCTGAGCCTTCTCCTATTCATTTACAAAGTGGGGGAAACAGCCTGTCTGCTAGGCTGGTTGTGAGGACACGGTGCCAGAAGATAAGGAATTGGGGGGTCCTCCAATTATTGACTATCTAGTAGTGACTTTTATTACATTTAAAAATAACCATAGCATTATAGGTATTTAGTATACTGCAGTTACTATTTCAAACAAACAAACAAAAAAACTCAGGGGAACGTTGGACCAGAAAATTTTTTTTTTCATATTGTATATTACTTTGCTAGCTTAAGCAGAATGAGTCACTTGCTATGTGCTAAGTGTTTTCTCTAAAATTGAGCCAGCAGCAAGTGTCCTTGAACCAATGGGGACAAAGACAAAACAAAAACAAAACCACAAACCCTTAGACTTACAGAGTTGGTGGAATATGCCCTGGAAGGGGAGAAGAGTAATTTGCAGAAGGGGCAGAAGGTGTGCAGCTCCTGCGGAAGCTGCCCGTGGACCCTGGAGACATTCATGGTTGCTTGAAGCGGCTGCAACCTTTATCTCTCAGAGAAGACCGTGGGGACAGACCTCATGAGGCAGCAGAAAGCACCTTGTGAGCCACCTTCTCTGGGTGGGGGTGTGGTCAGCAAACAATTCTTCTGTCTCCTTTCCCCTAACACTTATTTCTCCTGAGGGGGCAGCCTTTATGGCTGCCCTACCAGTAATTGAGCTTCTGCAAACTGCCTTGTAGAAAAATAGCTTTTTTCACAGCATTCCCACCTCAAATGTGTGTGATATCTATCAGCAATAGCTCTGCCCCTTGCCAGTGCCTGCAAGCCACAGAGGTGAGTAGGAAAAAGGACTAGGTCAGTTCATGGCTGCTGGGAGCCACCTAGAAAGCTGTTGAATAGATGAGGTGTTGTGGCCTGTCTGTGATTGTCAGAGTGATGACAACTTGTTTCACAGGAGTGTTACTCTGGAAATGCTGTTACTCCTGTTACCCCTTCAGGAAGATCTGTACCAACTGTTCTCAAAGTGTGGTAACTGGAACAGTAACACCAGTACCACCTGGGAACTTTTGAGAAATACAAGTTCTTGGTCCTGAATCAGAAACCCTAGAGGTGGGGCCCTACATCTTTATTTAAGTAAGTCTTCAGGTGCTCCAGATGCTCTCAAGGTTGAGAACCATGGACCTACCTACCCCAAAGGAGGATAGATCCAGGTATTTCTGAAATGGGTGACCTGGCATTAGTACCTGGAGGTGACTATTAGACAAAATGGTATTTTATGTGTGGTACAGGTCAGCATTTCTGGGTGTGTCTTAATCATACCTAGCTTTCTCCTTACTGCTCTTTGCTTCCCCCTTGCTGTCCTTTGCGTATGTTTAATCATCAGACAATAAGGAGAGTATGTAACTGAATTCTAGTTACTATTGTTGCATATTCAAACACCCCTAAGCTCCTGGAATAAGACAACAATGCTTTTATTACTCTTACAGATCAGGACTTTGGACAGGGTCAGCCAGGATGGTTCCCTCCTACTACCTACCTCTGCTCTAATTGTGACCTTGCTGCCTCTTGCTCCCCTCTGGGGCCTGCACTGGGAGTGTAGCCCAAGGCACCTACACAGGGTTTCTCAGACCCTGGTGGCTGGGCCAAGGGAGTTGGCCAAAGGAGTTGGTAAGCAGGGGTCTCAGAGACCAGGGCAGAAGCTGCTAGATTTCTGACCAGCTGTGTTTTACTTGGGACACCTGTGTGAGCAATTAATTAGAACATTCTTTTAAAGAGTTTAACACTGTCTTTAGTGTGTTATGCTCACCCTTTCACTGACCTTTGTTATTTATTAATGAAGTGGGTGGGGATGAGGAACATGACTGTGACCTTGAACCTGATTTTCAGCTATGTTATGGATAGTGCTGTTTCTTCTAAATAGGATCACACAGGTTTGCATCTGAGCAGCTGGGATGTGAGGGAAGCAGGCTGTCAGACAGGTGACTCAAAGCCATCCCTGATGGCCAGGTGGCCCTGTGGTCATTGTGTCAGAGCCCTTCTGGGCAGGGGAGGATGAGATTCCACCCCTGTCAGTGACTCACTTCTATTAGTTTTTGTAAAACTGCTTTGCAGAAAGTTCTTTGGAAAGCCAAGTTCTAAAAATGATTCTTTTCATTCTGAAATTTGGCTCTGCCCTCCATGGGTCTCAACAGATGTTTTTGCTCAACACATCAGGAAGTTGCAAATACAGAATCAGGGTCATGAGTGATGCTTTCAAAACATACAAACTATTTTCTAAACAGCAGATTCTGAATGCTACTTTAAAAAAGTGTATGTTTTTACTTTCAAGCAAAGCTATAGAGAAACTACTTTTAACCAAGTGTTGAACACAGATTTCTTGACTGCTTCTTGAAACACTAGTTGTGACAATGGAAACCATTTTACTTTTTACTCTTTGTCACATGCCTCCAATAACTCAGAAGGCAGACATACCAGGGGCCATGAGATGCTGCACTCCTCTGCATTATTCTTCTCTCAATGATTAAAGTAACTTGCCCAAGGTCTTTCAAGGAACTCTAAGTGAAAGTATAACCCCAGGTCTTAGGAGGAGGAAGAGACTGAATGCTCCCCAGTTGTCAGAGGCAAGCCTTACTTTAAATAGCAGATGCTTCTGGAAAGTTGGCGAATGCAATTTTTGTGACTGATGTAATATCTTAAAATGGTCCAGGGAAATTTTCTATTTAAAGAAAGTCCATTGTACATCGTTCTCTGAATATTAACTCCCTTGTTTCTTGTGATTGAAATGGAATTTTTGTATGGGGGTTCACTTAAAGTTGGGGGGAGGGATGTATTTAAACAACTGCTCAGAGTTGAATGCCCACATAAGTGTGCACCATCTTTACAATGAAAGTGATCACCCTCTTGTGATTTTTAAAACAAAACACTCCAAGCCCAAGAATCACCACCTGGCATTTGCATAACTGCTTGCAGAGCTGGGTCAGGCCTGGGGCACAGTGCTTGGCTGACCATTACTGAGCCTCCTCTGAGCCTCAGGACACCAATGTGAAGTGATCCCATTGTTCAGAAGTAGAAATAAAGGCTCCTACTCATATGCAGAAAATGCCCCAGTGCCTCAGAGGATGGACTGCAGATCTGTATATGAGCAAATCCATGCTGGGGTAAATCCACTTAAGGTTTTTACAGCTGAGAGAACTATATACTAAGGACCCTACTAGCCTTCCCCAAGAGAGAGAAATGAATCTTACGGACCTGGTCCCTATCCTTAGGCACCTTGGGAAGCTGAGAGGGGAGGGCATGAGCTAGCTTTGTGTCCTGGAATGGGAACCACAGGACAGAATAAGGAAGCATTAAATGGTGTGGGCCATTGAGTAATGGAAGGGGAGAGTGCCTCCTGTGCTGAGCAATTTGGAGAAGACTTGACATAGGGTCGCCTTTGAACTGAGTTTAAATTGCCCTAGGTCTTTACCTAACACTTCTCATTAATGTTTGGAAAAGGAATTGTTTTTGTCGCACTGCCCAGTTTTTTGGATGGAGATTTTCTTTTTATTTTAATGCAGAGATGATTTTCCTTCCTTTTTCCCTCCCTTCCTCTTTTTTTTTTTTTCTCTCTGCAGTTGAGGCAATGGAAGGGACCATAAATATATGTTAAAAGTTAACATATACATGGCATTTTAGGGCCACTATCACCCTAGACCTTGCACTGTGCTTTCTCTAGGTGACTGGGCCATCTGAGTGTTGACAGCAGCAGCTGTGGACAGAGATGGGATTTATTCCCCTAGGAATGCTGCCCTGTAGCAGGAAACTGTCAAATGACGCTTAATTCTTAGTCACTCCCAGGAACTGCCCCCCAACTGTGAATAGGAGAGTGATATGTAGATTAAATAACAAGTGTGTCTTGCTGGTTAGTGAGTGGCTGAACAGTGGCCCCACTATAGATTGTGAGTTTTAATGGTGACTCCAGGCTCCATTCAGCAAGGACATGGCCAGATATTCTGGAGGATGCATGCGGCATAGCACGTGTGGGTGTCAGCACACATCTGTCTGCCAGCTTGAGCTCCTACATCAGCAGAATTGTCACCCCTGGGGACCGTGGTGAGGATGCTTGAGCACTGGCAATCAGTGGAGGATTGGGGGTGGGCTTCCCACAATTTGTGTGCTAACAAGTCCCCTGGGGGATTCTGGGGGATATAGTCACTGATTTAGGCCCAAAAGACACTTTCTTCTTGAGGAACAGGACCCTAAAGATCAGAGGTCTATTCCTTTCCCTGGGTATGGAGTCTGATCTGGTATCATTTGGACTTGAATGGTTGTTTGCTCTGGGTTAGGAAGCATGTGTATAAACACAAAGAGGATGTCTGGCTCTTGCCTACAAAAGGGCAGCAAAATTGTAAACATCTAGGAAGAGTAAGAGGAGGCACAAAGGAAAGGAAATGTGCTAGAAAAAAATTGGGAGCAGAAGGTTGGAGCCAAGGAAATGGAAGCAGTGGGGGGAGTGGGGCAATGTTCCCCGGGTAGGGAACACGGGACCTTACAAAGGCCCCGTGGCAGGAGGCACTCACCTGATTCAGCACAGCCAGCAGGGGCTTGGCAGTCACTGTCTTATCCTCCCATGTACAGGAAAGACACCTAGGGTACAACCTACCTGGGGGTCAGGACATACTTTGGGTGCTGTCAGTTCTGCCCCCATGCTGTGTAAATAAGGTGTGGGATAACCTGCTAGGCTCGCAGGCTGTAAGGGAAATCACTTGTCTTGAGCCCTGGATGTCATGGGCTCAGGCTCTGTGGGGCGGTGGACCCTAGTAAAGTGCCTGCAATTTTCTTGGTGGGCCTTGAGCAGGTCACTGGACCAACAGAGCACCCACAGACTGTTTCTCAAAATATACCCGAGCCTGCTACTTTTTGGGGTGACTCAGAGGGTCCAACTCAGTTGGAGCAGGCTTATCAGATCAGAGTGTGCACGCATATCTCCTGGGGTCTTTCTAGGGTCAGCCTGGGGTGGGGCCAAGAATTGGTATCTATATCCAGCTTCCTGGTGATGCCTGGAGCAGCACAGGGCTCTGAGGAGCAATCAGCACCTGTGGGAGCAGTGCCCTCCTCCTGCTGGGGGCTGTGGGTCTGTGGGTCTACAGCATGGCATTTTGGGCTTGTTGTGACCTGCCCAGGGTCACTGCTTCCTGTTCCAAGGTAGGTCCTTGCAGTAGGAGTGGAGGGTGGAGAGTGGATGGTGGAAAGAATGAGGAGTTGGGGAGAGGGGCCCCTACTGAACTTTGGCCATCACCTCAGCTTGCAGGCAAAGGTGTGACCTCCTCTGCTGATTGTTTAAGAGAAACCCAGAATTTGTGGCTTCACTGTGAAGTCTCTTGATTTCTAAACTTTGGACTGGATTGAGATGCAGACCCACTGATGTGGGTTCAGTGTGCCATCAAGCCCCTTCTCAGTTTGTTGTCTGGCTTTCCTCCTTTTCTATGGTTGGGGTATTTCTTCCCTTCTGTTTTTCTAGTAATTCTAATAACTGTCTGTCATTAACAGTGTTAGTTATTTTTTCCATGACATTTATCTTCGTGCATTAATTTTTTGAGGTATAATTAATGTACCTGGACATTGGGGTGACTCTGAGGGACCAGGTGGGCTGCTGGTTGCTGGCCCCAAAAGCTATTTGTGATAGTCATTTCCCTGCTGACGGGGAAGTGAGTAATGGAAACCTGCCTGTGGGGCCAGTTAGAAGGGGCTCTGGCATTAAGCAACCTGTTAGACTCACTTTGAAATCAAGAGTCATGAACAGGATGTTAGCAAATGAACAGGATCCCATTAATCTGCAGGCGTATGAGATTACAGGCAGAACTGACTTGTTTTGGGGCAGTCATGTGACCTGGGCTTGGGTAATGGAGGGGGGAGAGGAAGGGCTTTCCGGAAAACCAGCCTGCTGTTTCCCCATAGTTGTGTCATCACTTCTTGGAGCAGAGGATGGTTTGTAAGGTGCTGGCTGGACACCCGAGAAGGGTGCCACCTTTGTGGCATCTCCACCACACTCCAGAGTCCCTTGCATCGGAGGCCTGTTTGCATTAAGTATCCTTTCCAAAGGCTCAGTCTGTGCAGCCCAGTGCAGCTGCTCACTTGAACCACCCAGGGAGCCATGGGGCTAATTGGGTGAGTGTCCCTGGGGGTGGCTTGAGTGGTGCCAACATGTATTTGGAGTTGAGACCATTGACATGAAGCACCTGCTTTAGAGAATTCCCAGGAGATCCTGTTTGTGTTGTGATGGTCTAGTCTTGGCAGGCTCTGGCAGGCTCCCTTTTTTGTAAGGAGGTAGAAATCTCACCTTTGAGGAGAGGAGAGTCCCGTTCAGCACAAAGTAGCATAAGTCACAGCAGGCCAGACCCTTCCTGGTTTCCAGTCTAGAAGCACCAAATGTAGTAACAGCCATAAACCTGTTTCTGTGCAGTCAACTGCTTGGATCGACATGTTTCGAAGAATCCAGAGAGCATCGCTTTGATCTGGGAGCGAGATGAGCCGGGAACTGAAGTGCGGATCACCTACAGGTACTGTGTGAACACTGGCCACACGTGGGGCTTCCGCGCCACACCTTCTGGTAACGCTGGCACTGGACATCCCTGTGGGCTGGGCTGTTAGTGGGAGCAGGATGGCCCAGTTTGTTGGAGACCTGGCCTTCTGCTAGCCTTGGCAGTACTTTGTGTCTTTAGATTCCCACCGAAGAAACTGGGTCTTGGGAAGCAAATATGGTGAATGTTGAAAGCAGCAGTCTTGCTCAGCCTGGTGTGCCTGTGTCTGCTCTGGGCGAGGGCTGTCTGACAAGCAGGGAGCATGTTTCAGCTTCAGAAATGTTCTCTTAGTCCAGGAGAAGTAAATGCGAACCCAGGCTGGAGAAGTACACAGCAGCCCACACACAGCCTCTTACTCTGTGCACTCAGGAGAGAGAGACATAAACAAATTGAGTCTTTTAAAGAAGGGGTAGACATGACATTTGTGTTCTCTGACTCCCTATGCAAATTCTTCACACATTTTCCATTCCAAGCACCCTTCACTTGTGTGTGCATTGGGGGGGTTTGAATGTGCCTAGAATGAACGACCTTGCAGGGAACTGCCTTGCTCAGAGGTGTCTGTGGTCTGTTCCTGTAGGACATTGGCTCTTCATCCCCATGGGTGAAACCCCGCTTGTTAAGCCTGTACTTCCCTGCAGTGCCATCTTGGACCTTTTGTAAGTCTGAGTCTTGTGTCCTGAATCATCACTGCCCCTCCTCAAGCATTCATGGACAGGGTCACACTCCTGGGGGGAGGCTGAGGGCTTTTCCTGTCTGATGACTCAACAAGTTTTATTGACTGTATCACTCAGGACAGGCAACCTAGGCTGTAGTAATGATCCCCCAACACAGGGTAGAGTGTGACTGTGGTCACTTCAGGTGAAATTGTCAGACAAATCCTCTCTGAGGAGGTGACGTTTAAGCTGAGGTCCCATTCACAAGAAGGAGCAGCTGTGAGAAGTTTGGGGAACATGCCAGACCCGCCCAGCTGATGCCAAGGAAGGGAGTACGTGGGGGTGTCCTGGGAACAGAGAGCGGGTGTGGGTGGCTAGGCGATGGGAGTGAGGGGATTGAGCTGGGAGGGGTGTTCAGGGAAGCAGCATTCCCCCTCCTGCCACTCGGGTAACTTAGAAGCCAGTGGGCACCCTTAGTTTTCTGTTCATTTATCAAACTCAGGTTTTATCACAGACCAAATTCCCCAAACCTGATAAAACTGTATGCAGGTTGACTTTGGGACACAGCAAAGTGACATTCGTTAATCTGCTGCAGCTCCTGATGGGCGCCGTCCCACTCCTTCCTCCACCCCTCCAGCCTGACCCCAGCCAGTCACCAGTCGGTGATGGTGATTGCCGCACCACTATTCCCGTATTGTGAAATTGGGACCTCCACTGACACCTCCCCTCCCAACCTGCAGGATCATTACCTGGGAACTCTGACCCCACCAGGGCCTGAGAATGGAGTTCTTGGAAACCAGCCACCTCAGGATCCTCGGCTTGGGGTTTAGCGTGCGGGACAATCATTAGCACATCTCATTCCTCAGGTCTTCTGTAGATCGTCTAATAAACCTTAGGATCCCTTAGTAGCCAACAACGCAGCAGTCATACCTCCACTCCACTCACGAGAATCCCCACTATCTCCCACAGGTCCAGGCAGGCATGCGTGTGTATGCACACAGGGGTGTGTGCACATGTGCACTTGTACATGCACGTTATAAACGTGCTCACTCTTCAGTTTCTACGTCTTGTTCTTTGTGTGCAGGGGTTCAGCCCAGATACCTCTAGGTTGCAGGTGCGGTCCTGCTCCTGCTTGGGAGGCTGTGACCTGAGATTATATACCTGGGGGTGGGCTCCCAGGTTGCCTTCAGGGGTCCACTATGCTGGTACTTGTGTGTATTTGTAACTCCCCCGTGGGTGCCAGTTCCGAGGTGGACACTCTAAAGGGCCCGGGCAGTGGGGTGCACTCAGCAGCAAAGGTGGGCCTTGTGCTGTGGTGGGGCTCTCAGAGGAAAGCCACGGCGGCAGTGGTTCTGTGGAGGGGCCTCCTTCAGATGTGCACTGCTCACCTCCTGCAGGGAAGCTATGTGGCCAGAGCTCTTTTTTAAAAAATTTTTAAAGTTTTATTCATATCTTTTACATTATTGTGTATTCCCCATAGATTGCCCACCATTGATTCACCTGTGAACCATCACCATGGTCCTTTGTGCTCTTTTCTTCCCCATTTTGAGCCCTTTCCTTCCCCCTCCCTTGCTTAATGTCTCTTTCTTATTTGATTCTCCTATATTCCTGTTATAAGTGAAACCATTCGATATTTTTCTCTTTCTTTCTGACTTATTTCGCTGAGCATGATTCCTTCTGGCTCCACCCATGTTGCTGCGAAGTGCATGTGCTTATCTTTTTGAATGCTGTATAGTATTCCATTGTGTATACTTATCACATCTTCTTACAAAAATCTACAAAGAACTCACATGACTCAACAAAACCAAAGCAAAAAATCCAGTCAAAAAATGGGCAGAAGAACTTAAAAGACACTTCTCCTAAGAAGAAGAGAAAATGGCCAATAGGCACATGAAAAAATGTTCAACACTCATAATCAGGGAAAATGCAAATAAAAACCACAATGAGATACCACCTTACACCAGCAAGAATGGCACATATTAAACAAACAGGGATCAACAAGTGTTGGTGAGGGTGTGGAGAAAAAGGAACACTCTTACACTGCTGGTGGGAATGCAGACTGGTCCAACCACTGTGGAAACCTGTATGGCGGTTCCTCAAATTGCTAAAAATGGAGCTTCCATATGACCCAGTAATACCACTTCTGGCAATCTACCCAAAGGACACAAAAACATCAATCTAAAAAGATACATGCACTCGTATGTTTATTGCAGCATTATTCACAATAGCTAAGATATGTGGCCAGAGGTCTTTGATGGGCAGAGCAGCCTTCTTTTGCCCAGACAGGTGCTCAGAGGTGGCTTGAGGAAACTGCCTTTGGGTCCATTAGTAACCAGGATGTCCCGGCTCAGGAAACCACCCCTGAGCTCCTCTTGCAGTGACTCTGGCTTTCTAGGGCGAGGGCTGCAGATAACCTGGGAGACTCCCTTAGGCTATGTGGCTAGATAGCACCCGGCTATGCCTTTCAGCTGTCCCTGTGCTTCTCCAAAGTGGAGGTGCCTGTTGTCATAGGCTGTCTTCATACCTAACTCAAATGGCAGATTCTAGAGGTCCCTGAAGAAACACAAATCCATTTTTTTCAGGACAGTAGTAATGGGGTCTTGGTGTAGATTACTGAAACGTCAAGCCTGCAGTCTGCCTAGACTGGTGTAGAATCTCCCTGCCTGGAGCTTGGGGTTTTGTTCAAGGACTTGCACGCTGGGGATGGACACACAGTGTAGGGTGGAGCAAATTAGCCTGTGGGCACTTAACCTATGGGTGTCCTGAAATGGAGGGGAGAGCAGACATGGGGGCAGCTCACCTTCTATCTGAGGTTCTCTGAAGAGGGATTTGAACTTAAACTTCATCCCTTTTAATTAAGCCATAAGGCCAGGTTTCAATTCTGTCCAGTTCTGTGACCTTAAGGCCCATCACTCTGGGCCTCAGTGTCCTCATCTGTACAAGGAGGGATTAAATGAGAGCAGAGCTGTGCCAGCATAGTGGGTGCAGTGGTGAGGTGGATTGTGAAGCAGCGCAGCAGCGCCCAGCATCGCACTGTGCCAGGCAGGGCAGGGGTGGTCCATGTGTGCCTGAGAAGTGAGCTGAGTGGTCTTCACTATGGGCCAACACACTCACCTGCTAACTACTGTAACTACTCCTTAGGGGTGAGGGTTGTGCACAGTGGAGACCCCCTATCCAGTGGAGCAGAGGGGAGGTCAGGCCCCACTCTACCTTATCTGTTTCACAGCCTCTCCAAGTCGAGGGGGTCAGCTTTGTTCCTGGTCATGCCAGGCAGGGCAGTTGGTGTCATTGAGACGCTACATGGCCCAGTGCCTACTGTGGAGGGTCCACCGGGAGACACATGGTGGGCTCAGCCCTCCTAGGAGCCCCTCTGGGGTGACTAGACCAACACACGCAGGCACAGGGAGCTGCCGCCCGCGGAGGTCTGGCAGACATGCAGCCTGCAGGCCCCTGCTGGTGAGGTGTTGGTGCTCTTGGCTGCAGATGTCTTCAAACAGGGCTGCTTAGTAAGGGCCAAGCAGTGCCCAGTCTGTGGGCTCCAGGGGTGGGCAACAGGAGTCTCACCACGCACACACCTGTTGGGATAGACTTTGGGGCAGTTCTGTGGAGGCTGGGTTTTGAGAGGCAGAGGAGGGAGAAGGTGTGGTGATGAAGGCAGAGGCGCATGCAGGTGAGTGTGCCTTGGGTGGGGGCCCAGGCAGGAGGCCCTGCTGCATTTTTCTCTGTGCCCTGTCTGCGGGTGATGTGGCACGTCACTGCACCTTCTGACCCTCTGATTTCTCCTTGCAAAGTGCAAATGTGTTACTTCTCCCCCGAATGGCTGAGTGTCAGCAGGCCCAAGAGATGAAAGTCCAGACATCTAGGAGGCTGAGGATCTGCTTCAGCTATAGGTGGAGGCCACTGAAGGAGGTCTGCAGAGGATTTCAGAGTAGAGGAGGGGCTTCTGGGCCTGGAGGGATGGGGTATTTTCAGGGTAAAGACACACAGCTAAATGTTTTTTTTTTTTAATTTTTATATATGTATATATTTTGCATCATTGTTCATTTTTGCACAATGTTTGCTTTCTTTTCTCAGGTGTGGTCCCTATAGAATTCCCACCACCAATTCATCTGTGCACCATCGCCATAGTCCCTTGTACTCTCCCCGCCCTCGTTTTGATCCCTTTCCCTCCCCTGCAGAATGTCTCTGATTTATAGCTGTCAAGTTGTCAGTTTATTTTATTTTTTTTTATGTTACTATTTTTTCCCTGCTCCCTTGTTTGGTTCACCTGTATTCCTCCTATAAGTGAAACCATCCGATATTTTTCATTTTCCTTCTGACTTATTTCACTGAGCATAATCCCTTTTAGTTCCATCCACATTGCTGCAAATGGCGTTAGTCTTTTTTGATTGCTGAATAATATTCCATTGTGTATATATACCACATTTTCTTGATCCAGTCATCTATTTTTGTGCATTTGGGTTGTTTCCAAGGCTTACCTATTATAAATAGTACTGCAATAAATATAGGGGTGCAGGTATCCTTTTGAATTAATGTTTTTCACACTGCTAAATGTTGTCTTGGGAGAACAAGACAGCTGAGAGGCAGCCCCTCCCCCTTCTTGTGTGCCTGACATTTTTACCTTGGTCTTCTCCTCAACCTCAAATTAGCTATTTGAGTGAGCAAACTCCTATATTAAAATATCAGAGCAATGAGAGAAAGAACCCTTGACTAGCAGATTGAGTTAGTGCGTGGGGTGCCTCGGGGTGAACAGCCCGTGATTGACTATGCTCTGCAGTGCTGGAGCCTTCTGTCACACAGGGCAAAGTCTGTTTGCTTAGTAGGCTGCCCAGGAGGGAGGAGAGGCCAGTGTGCTGCGTCCTCCACCTAAGAGGAGGGCAGAGGCCTGGGTAGAGCTTTTTGCCCTGCTGACCTCTGACTAATTCCAATTGCAAAACTTGTTCTGGAATCTGCCTGCTGACTTCCCAAATGTGATAGAGACTGAGGTTTCTTGGAATGTTCTGGTCTTAGACCAGCACCTCTGGGTCTAAATGTTGAAGTTGAGAAGTGACTTGAATCCTACTCTATTTGACCGCTTATTTTTCTTTGTCCTTCTTGGCAAGCTAAGGCTCTTGGGATGTCATCTCTTGGGATGGCCACATCCTGAGACTACAGAATGAATGACCACATTGGGTCTATCCTGATGTCAGGGAAAACTGTGGTGGGTACTTTCCTAAGAATTCTCTGGATGAAGAGGCAGAAGTTTACTTGAAGGAACACACATATTCTGAGGTCTCCCTTGCAGCTGGATCCCTTCTGCTGTTCAGGGCTTGTTGGGGGTGGGCTAGTGTTGAAGGGGCAAGCCTGGCAAGGGGCCATGGGGAGGGGCTTAGACACTCAGGTGCATGTGGAGAGGGGTGTGGGCTCCTAAGGGAAGGGAGGGACTCAGCCTCCTGCTCCCTGTCACTTGGAGATGAGTCTTCTAGGGCAGGATTTTTTGTTCCTGTCTTGCCTTTCCTCTCCTGTTTCCGGAAAATCCAGACAGCAGGGTAGGCCTGACTCACAGCTTTGCCGTGGGTGGTGCTGTGGTGTCATGTGGCCTTGCCAAGTGTCAGTCTCCATCCGTGCAGCGTTGCCAGCACAGTGGCCAGTTGCTTGATTCTTCTCCCCTGTCTAGAAATTCTCCTTGACTCCTGGCTCTTGGGGTGGTTGGGGTGCCTCTTCATTCCAGCCCCTTCTGACTACAGAGCGAGGTGGACTCAGAGCAAAGGTATCTTGGGAAGGTTAGACTGATGTCTGACACAGCCGAAGATAAGAGCCCAAAGGGAAGGGAGGGAGCCCCTGGGTGACTGGGCCTCAGCACTGTGCAGGCTGGCCCTGCAGAAGGTGAAGGTGCGCAGCTTTCACACTGGCCCTTCCAGCCGGCAGCCTTGATGTGCTATGAGGTGCTGACTTCAGGGCAGGCCTGGCAGTAGGGATGACTAGCAAGTGGGTGCCACCCACCTGGGCCCCTCTTCAGTGTTCTGCCATATGTTTAGCCTCTGATGCCTACTGGGATGGATCCCTTCGGTTTGCTGCCAGGATTCACTCCAGGGAAGATTAGCAACCAGTGAGCAGGGCTGGGGATGGGGCATCCCAGCTTTCGGTCCTGAAGTCACACCTGATGCCACAGCTTGGGGCCGTCCCTGGCATCTGGGCAGGAGCTGACACTGATGGTCTTAGTTTGTATTCATGGTACCCCTTGTTTCAAAAGCCCAGGACCTGTCTCCAGGAGCTTCAGAGTCTCACCCACCTGAAAGGGCAGAAATAGGGGTTGAAGCCATTTTTGTCCACCTCTGGTGGAAGCACTGAGGAATCTGTCTTCCATCCCCACCCCCAGGGAGGCTGCTGTGAAGGCATCAACACGGTCCCTGCTGCTCTGCAACTCAAACGTGGTGACGGCCCAGGCTCAGCTCTGCTCTGTGCAGACAATATGCCCCTTTGCTTCCACAGACCAGGGTGATGTGTTCCAGACGTCTGTCCCGAACCCCATCCCCAGAGCAAGCAGACACACATTGAGTGCCAATACCAGCTTGGAAGGAGGGGATTCTGGTGCCAGAGGGCTCCAGGGTGGCCTGGAGGAGAGAAGAGGGATGGCTGCAGAAGAAGGGGGGGTGGGTCAAGGACTATGGTACCTGGTGTGATTATGGGACAGTGAGAGCAGAAAGTGAACATGCTTGAGGGGTTCTGCCAGCCTGGGGTGCCTTGGAGGCAAGGGACTTCCCTGTGGGTGCCAAGGTGGTGGGTGATGGTGGATGCTGCTCAGAACAGGGCCTCTCTTACCTTTAATGTTCCCTGACCCTTCCCACGGTCCCTTTTTGGTCTCATCTGAGCCTGGTAACAGCAGGAAATCCATTTGGGTGAGAGGTTTGACAATTTCCCATCAACAAATCCAGTTAAACTTTCTCAGAGAAGGCTGGAGTGAGTTTCTGGGCCATTGACAGATGGTGGCTTCATTTGGGATTCTTCCCAAACAGGGATGTTTGGTTGACACAGTCTCATTCTCCCTGCTGGTTCTGCTTAGATGGGGAGTTTGTGAGAAGCCCTGACTAAGTCCAGTGAGGAAGCATGAACATGAAATTTAGAAGAGGCCATTGGCATCTCACCCTATGCAAATGTCTGCAGAAATTCCTCATAGTCTCCAAATGTGACAAGCTTCAGTGATGTGTCAACTGGCTGGACTCTGAGACAGTTTCCAGCTTGGGGTGTGCCTGACTACACTGGCGAGGTTTCTATAATACAGCACCCAGGTGCTGCTGAGTCAGGATCCCAGGTAGGGCCTGGGAATATTCATTTTAAAATGTATCTCTGGTAATGTTGTGACTTGCCATGGTCAGGATTCAGCTGCAGAAAAGGCAGGTGGCTGCTGCTCTCTTAAGCACGGAGGGGTTTTGCACAGAGTGCCCACAAGGCACTGGAGAGGAGCGGCCTCTGGGTGGCTCCCAGCTCCACCTCAGACATAGTCAGAACAGATGCAGGAGCCCCCACAGGCACTGCTGAGTTTCCAGACACATGCTTAGGGCTGGTCCCAGGGTCAGGAAACCAGGATTGTTGCTGGCTCACCTGCCTCCTGCTGCCCTCTTGCAGCCTGTTGGAACTGATTCCAGAAAACCCCAGTACTTCCAGCCTCTGACTATGCTAGGTGGCAACCAGGCAACCCATCTTGCATTTGCTCCCTTGTGCAGGTCTCTGCCTGCTGCGACCTGAGTCCCATGTAAAAGCCCAGGTGGAGGTGGCCGAGGAGGGGGCTTGCCCTGAAAGGTTACACTGCATGGAATGAGCAAAGGCCATGGCTACTGCAGGTAGCGGAGTGTTTGTGGAACCTAGTTACCCTCGACACCTGGGAGACTGAGCATTCCAGGGTAAGGACCAGGTTCCAAGGTGCTCCAGTGGGGCCTGGTGTCCCTCTTCCTCAGGCAGGGGACCAAACGCTCTGTGTCACTCTACAAAGGCCTTTGGCCACCACAGCTGTTCAAGGTCCACTCTAACAGGCTCCGGTCTTTACTCTAGAACTCAGTCCTTTCACCTGGGTGGGCCTCTCTAGATGTGGACTCTCAGGCCAGACCGAAGGACAGCCTGCTATCCTTGCAGATAAACCCATTCATTTTCTGGACTTTACAACTACATTTGGGGTAGTTTTCCAGTCTAATGTTTTACATGAAGAGGCCTTTGGCATGTTATCAGCTGGTGCAAGAGAGGCACTTTTGTGGAATCATAGGACAGTGCTCTTCTGAAGGAGCGTGGGGCCTGGTGTGACCCAGCATCCAGTGCCTTCCAGTAGGGCTGAGTGCACACCACCTGCAGTCACCTTGGTGGCGGGGCTGCCGCAAGTGTACACAAGCGTGTCCTCTGCCTCTGACCCTGGGCATGAGAAGCAGCCAGTGGAAGCTCAATTTCTGAGCTTACACAAAACTCAGCACCTTAGACCCAGGGGTGGGGATGGGGGTAGCCTAGAAAAGTAGGTAATTTGGAGTGGAATGGAAGAGGCATTCATTTTCTTCCACAAATTATCAACTATTGTTTTGATGAAGTAAAAGCTTTAGTTGAAGTGACCTTGAAGGATGGCCTCAATGGGAGGGGGTTGGAAAGGGGTGTTTCAGGCCCAAGATTGGGTCCCTGCTGCAGATTTCCTGACTCTTGGATCAGAAGTCACACTGGTGAGTGTACACTGAGCACAGTGGGAATATTACACCATGATAATTGGCAAATACTGCTATAAGACTAGCATCTAGTTTTATAGAAACTGGTTGTGAATCATTTGCCAGCATAAGAGGGGTTTCCTGAGCTTCCTGTTCTTCCGAGCAGTTTCAAGTTTCTTCAAGCAGCTGCTGAGAGACCTGGAGAACAGCACGGGACTGAGGCATGAGCTTGCGCCCTAGGGTATGACCTTGTCTCCCTGCTGCTTTCCTCCAGGTGTTAATTTGGAATGTTCTCTTGACTCAGTAAAGCCTGAGAGAGGGAGCAACCCCCACTGTGTGAGCCTAAGACTTCTGGGTGTGTGAGCTCAGTTGCCCTGGGTTTGTCACTGCTGTCACAGCCCCACGCAGCTTCTGTGGAGAAACTCACAGAGGCCACCTGGGCATTTACCTGGAACAGGAGCTTAAAACAGCCTGTGGTATTTTTTTTTTTTTAAACCACAGGATTAAGTCAATCTTTTCAGAAAGGTAAAACCTTAATCCTTTTTGAAACTTCACCAGGGAAAGGACATCACTATTCTGACTTCCCCTGGGAGGTAAATGCACCTGTCCATAGGCAGGTGAATGTCCTGCAGGGTGCCAGCTGTTTCCCATACTGGTTTCCAGGACTGGGGTCCACTAGGTACTTGGCTGGAGCTATCAGCTTGCAGGACCTTCTGGGCTTCAGTGTGTTGGTTCAGCTACCAGAGGTGCATAAAATGCTAAAGATATGCCACCAGGGTTTGGGAAAGGACTTCAATGCAGTGCTGGATGTGGAGCTGGAAAGAACAAAAGAGTTGAATTTTACTGGCTGGGGAATGGATTGGGGCACAGGAATATGGGTTAGGCAGGAGGTTCTTGGGTTAGTGGACAGAGGCACAGAGGAATGCACAGTCAGCTGAGATCATTGGTAGAGGGGGCTCTTGTCCATATATGGACTGGCAGTCAGATGCTTCCAATAAGTGGATGACTCATGGACAAGGGCTGGGCCCGGTTGCCAGGTTTCCTTTATCTGGAGAAGGAAAATTGCTTAGGAAGGTACAAGTTAATCCTGGTATTGGAGCAAAGGGGTAATAACTAATTTAACCGGCCAGGCTGGAAGACAAAATCAAAGATAATAGCAAAGCTATGGGCAGAAAGTATGCAGAGATAGTTTTGGGTGTGTTTCAGCTTTTGGGGGATGATTTCATTGGTACTTGGTACCCTCAGTAATGTGAGCTGGGCCTCCTGCCTAGAAAGGAAAGAACTTCTTTTCCAGGAAAAGACTTAGGCCAATGCTAAGTGCCAAGTTCTGAGGGGGGGAATCAGACATTAAGCAGGGAAGAAGACAGAGGTTTTCTCTAGGCTGACCTACTATCTCTGTACCATAGGCATTGTTTAGAGGCTCACTGCATGGTGGGCTGTGTCAGGAGAGAAAGCTAGCCTGGATGCGGCCCTCCTGACTGTGGAGCCAACACTGAACTGTGAAGGAAAAGGCCACTCCCTCCCCCATTCTTTTCCACCCTGATTTCAGAAAGGCTGATTTAACTGCTGTGAGAGGACTTTTAACACTTCTCTTGCTAATTTCCTTTTTGAGCAGTGTTAGCCTCAGATTCAGACTTTATTCTGAAATTAAATTTACATGAAAAACCCAACCCATGGGAAAATGTTGCTTAATTATGGAGTTGGCCGGTGGCTACAGGGTGAAGTTTGGGAGCTGTGGCTATAGGGAGTGAGTTGATGCTGAGGGTCATGAGAGGAACTGGTTCAGAGCAGGACTTTTGGAGCCTGGGTCCAAATCCTTGCAGCTGAATAGCCTTGAGAAAGTCATTTACCTCCTCTGTGCCTCAGTTTCCTCCTGGCAAATGGAGGCTGGTTGTGATCATTTGTAGCCCATGGACTGGTATGAGGGTTAAATGGGCGTGGGAAGGATTTGGAGCTATTCTAGGTGCAGGTATTAATAGCTGTTATTGCTATCATTCATGGGGAGGAAATGTGAATAGGGTTGTAGGAAGAGAGGAGCAGCTATTCAGGATAGTAACATGTGAGATTTGGGGGAGGACCCAGGCCACCAATGCCTAGATGAGAGACAGTGCACCCATGGCTGGCCTGCAGAAGAAGCTCCCTGTGCTTACAGAGGGCAGCAAGCCTGGTTAGAGAGATCAGGGGATGAAGCATGGGTGTGCAGAACCCCCTGGACGGGCGCACCTGCATTCAGCCTCCTGGAACTACAGGCCATGTGCCGGAAGCTGCAGGCTGGTGGCAGCTCTGCCTGAGGAGGCCGCGCTCTCCTCAGATCTCCCTCCCAGCCGAGGTGAGGAGTCCTGCAGCACCTGCCAGGGGGCACTAGCAGCGGGGCTGTGCATTCGAATACACTGTGGGTCTCATTCCTCCTGAGCCAGTGACTCCGACACCTGAGACTCCCACAAAAGCACACTGGCATTTCAGTCTCCCACCTGCATGAGGCACTGAGGTGCCCACTTTTGTTAAGGAGCTACTCATTTTTTTTTTTGGCAAATAGCAGCTTGGGGAGGTTTTTGAGTGTTTAAGTGTTTAACTCATTTACATTCCACTACAGTTTCTCTTTGCTAAAGGTCATGCTCAGGAAATCAAATAATGACGTATGAGGAATTTCACACTTGATATATAGGTCCATTCAGCTGAATTCCCAGGACTTCTGTTCTCTCGGTGGTAGGAAGTAGCAGAGGAGCAAACTTCATTACCATTAAATCAGATTTAATGGCCACAGTAATATTAGGTTGAGGGGTTGGCCTGAGGCCTCGTTCTGAGACATGATCCACGCGCAGGCCTTGTGCTCTGCAGGCCTCCACCTTCTTTCCAAGGGAGAAGGTGTCCCTCTTTCTAAAAGCTGACCCTTTCTTCTCAAAGTACTTCATCATCCAGAAATGACTTGCTGAAGAGAATGTCAAATTCTTGAGAAGTGAACTGAGGAAAGATGAGTGTCCTCTCAAAGTTCTCATCTAGACCATGGAGTTAACCCCTCCCCTGTTGGCGCCCAAGCTCAGAAGACAGAAGTTACTGTCTGTGACGTGCTTTTTGTCTGTCACTGGTCTTACATTCACATAGCAACATGTCTATGGTTTTACTTCCCTTATTGGCAGAAGAAAATAAAATTAGCCTTGGTTTGTTTTTTTCAGTGAGGGTGATCCTTCCCATTGGCTCTTAAAGAGGCAGGGTATAACTGCTGGTGGGAATGTGAACTGGTCCAACCACTATGGAAAGCTGTATGGCGATTCCTCAAATTGCTAAACATGGAGCTCCCATACGACCCAGCAATACCACTTTTGGGAATTTACGCAAAGGATACAAAAACACTAGTCCGAAAGGATACATGCACCCGTATGTTCATTGCGGCACTGTTCACAATAGCAAAGGTATGGAAGCAACCCAGATGTCCAAAAATAGATGATTGGATCCAGAAGATGTGGTACATATACACAATGGAATACTATTCAGCATGGAAAGAAGATAAACACATGCAATTTGCAGCGACATGGATGGAATTAGAGGGGCTCAT